>JAJOOB010028463.1:0-19589 GCA_029582485.1 Solanum tarapatanum | reverse complement strand
CTAAGGGTTGCTTGAGGAAAGGAGTTAAGATAAAGAGGAAGGTAATGTATTGTATGCATTGAATGTGTCTAAAATGTTATAAGTGGCTCTATGTGCTATTATGAATGGTTTCCATGTGTATGATGATGTATGTGGTTTATATTGTGCCTATTGTACTAAATGTTCATGAAGTTTGTCTAAAAAGGCATGATGCATGGTTTCCAACTAAATGTCCTTTTAAGAGCATGTTTTGCATGGTTATCATACTTAGTGCATTCTTGTGCTAACACCATTCTTCTTCATCTTTTTACACCAAGTGTAGGTGATGGTGACTATAGGGTCTTTCCTAGAAGTGATGAGCTTGGCTTACTATTCCTAAGTTCGGGTGTGTCCTTAAAGATTCAAGGACCTTTATGTTAAAGAGTTTCCTTAAGTTCTATGTACTAGATAGTAGTTTCTTTTGTATTGTAAGGGTTGTGTCCCTCTTGTGTTGTAGTCATGTTTTAAGATGGCTACCTTGAGACGTAGTACTCCGGTCTTGTATTAAAGGTTTAAATGAGGTGACTTTTATGTCTTGTGTTATATTATGAAAAAGTTTTAAGTTTTTCGCTATTTTTCTATGATAAATGCTATGACGAATGCTAAGGGCTTGTATAAGACCTCCGAGAGGTCGAATACACCGGTAACGACTAGGGGGTGCTCTCGGGACGTTACACACCCCATCTCCCCCTTGGGAGAAAGCTTCAATGGACTTGTAGAGTACTGTGTCTTTCAACTCAACTAATATGGGAGCAAGGTCTTGCTTAGCCTTCACGTCCATCAAAAAGGATGATTCAGAACCATTATGGACCATGACACCACCTTTGGTGAAATCCACTAGTTGGACAACTAGCCAGGCCAATCTATGCACATCACGAACGAATTCCTTCTTTTCATCTTCTACATGAGCCACACTACCCATGGACAATCTACTAAGGGCATCCACAACTACATTAGCCTTGCTGGGTGATAAAGGAAACTCATGTCATAATCCTTCAAGAGTTCTAACCACCTTCTTTGTCGGAGATTCAAGTCCTTTTGATTAAACACATATTGAAGACTCTTGTGATCGGTGAACACATCAACATGCACCCCATATAGATAGTGCCTCCATATATTCAAGGCAAATACTACCGCCGCTAATTCAAGATCACGGGTCAGATAATTCTTCTCATGAACCTTATTTTGCCTTGAAGCATAGGCAATCACCTTACCATGTTGCATGAGCACACATCCTAACCCCACTCTCGAGGCATCACAATATACCACAAACCCATCGGTACCCTCTGGTAAGGTCAACACTGGAGAGAAAGTAAGTTTATCTTTCAACTCTTGGAAGCTTTTCTCACAAGCCTCTGACCGCACAAACTTATCTTTCTTTTGAGTCAAAGCCGTCAACGGAGAAGCAATAAAGGAAAAACCCTCAACAAACTTCCTATAATAATCCAAAAAGCTTCTAATATCGGTATGAGTTGGAGGTCTAGGTCAACTCTTGACCACATCTGTCTTCTTAGGATCTACCCCAATACCTTTGCTCGACACGATATGACCAAGGAAGGCTACATACCTTAGCCAAAACTCACATTTACTAAACTTTGCATTCAATTGGTGGTCTTTAAGGACCTGCAATACAATCTTCAAATGGCTTATATGATCAACCTCACTCCTTGAATAGATCAAAATGTCATCGATAAAAATGATCACAAACATATCAAGGTATTGCCTAAACACCCTATTCATTAGGTCCATGAATGTCGTCGAGGTATTACTTAAGCCAAATGACATCACAAGGAATTCATAATGCCAATACCTAGTTCAGAAAGCCATCTTGGGTATATCAACCCCTCTTACCCTTAATTGATGGTAACCCAAACGATGGTCAATCTTTGAAAAGTAACTATCCCCTTGGAGTTGATCAAACAAGTCATCAATTCTCAAAAGGGGATATTTATTCTTTATTGTTACCTTGTTCAATTGACGGTAGTCAATACACATTCTAAGGGACCCATCCTTCTTCCTAACAAACAACACCGGAGCTTCCCATGGAGAGATGCTTGGTTGAATAAAACTCTTTTCTAGCAAATCATTTAGTTTCTCTTTAAACTCTTTCAACTAGGCCGGAGCCATTCAATGAGGAGGAGTGGAGATAGGTTGCACGTTCAGCAAGAGATCAATGCCAAAATCTATTTCCCATTCGAGAGAAATGCTGGAAAAGTCATCAGGAAAGACTTTCAGAAATTCATTCAACACGGAGACCGACTCTAGGGAAGGGGTTTCAGACTCACATCCATCACCTTAACAATATGGTAAATGCACCCCTTGGAGATCATTTTCCTAGATTTGAGACAAGAAAAAAATTGACCTCTAGGAATTGAATTTCCCCCCTTCAATTCTAAAGTAGGCTCATTTGGGAATTGAAACTTAACTACCCGAGTCCTACAATCAATAGAAGTGAAACATGCATGCAACCAATCCATACCCAAAATGACATCAATGTCTAACATTTATAACTCTACCAAATCCACCAAGGTAACTTTATGGGACAAAGAAATAGGAAAAATCCTATGAACTCTTTTTACTACTACCGAGTCACCAAGTGGAGTAGAAACCGAAAAAGGCTCTATTAACTCTTCGGGGGGTATTTCAAACTTCATAGCCACAAGAGGTGTAAGTGAGAGAAAGTGGCATCGGGATCTAACAAGGCATATACATCAATAATAAAGACTTGTAACATACCGTACACCACATCCGGGGAGCTCTCTTCATCACTTCGAGATTGAAGAGCATAAAAGTGGTTTTTCTTGGGAGCATCAGAATTTGAAATGCTAGGAGGGACTTGTTTGCCCTCTCTTCCTTGATTCTTAAGCATGGGACAATCTCTCATCAAATGACCACTCTTCCCACAACTATAACAACCATCCGTGCCATCAAGGCACTTACCATCATGTTTTTTGCCACACTTGGCACAAGTAGGTAGGCCTTGCCATAGAAGATCCACCACTATTGCCTCCTTGAGGCTTTGGGTTAGGCACCCTATCCTTTTTACCCCTTGGAGCACTAGAGGAGCCTTGATTGGAGAACCTTTTCTTAAACCTTTGTCGCCCTTGACCCTCAAACTTACCTTTGGAAGAATTCCCATCATCGGTCCTTGCCTTCTTCACTTCCTTATTCTTCTTCCTAAGTCTTGACTCCTCAACTTGTTGAGCATACACCATTAGATGTGAGATATCCATATTATCATGGATCATTGCCGCACGAAATTCTTCTTTAATCGAGTCGGACACACCCTTCACAAATTGACTCATCTCATCCTTCGATTTGACACTAAAGACGGAGCATACTTGGACAACTTAGTGAATTTTAGAGAATATTCTTGAACACTCATACCTCCTTGATGAAGGTTGATAAAATTCCTCCACCTTTGCTTCCCTCTTCTCTTGGGGAAAGAACCTATCAAGGAATGCTTTCTTGAATGCCTACCAATCTGTGGGAGTCACTCTACTGCCCTATTACTCTTTCATTGAGTATACCACACTTGGCCACATCCTTCAATTGGTAGGCGGCTAGATCCGCTTTCTCTATAGAATTCACCCCCATAACATCAATTATCTTATAGACCTCTTCCACAAACTCTTGAGGATCTTCACCCACTTTGGAACCAAAGAATATAAGATGGCTCATTCTTGTGAAATCTCTCAACTTTGAAGCCACGATGTTCACTTTAGGGTTCACATGAGTCCTAGCATCCCTATTGACTTTGGCCATCACGGCTTGGGTCAATATTTGGAGATCCGACCATATTTCCACATTTGTCATAGTCCTCGCATCAATAGAAGCTTGAGGAACTTGAGGACCTTAGGGACCTTGCGGAGGAACTCCCTCATTCACACTCTCCTCTTCCATCCTTCTTGTGCTCGCCCTTATTGTATTCATATCCTATAGACACAAGGGAAGGGTTAGGAAATGACTTCATAGAGTTAAAACTCTAAGGCACGACTAAAGGGTAATGAAAGAAGTGAAATTTCCTAAACATCTTATTCATAAATGTGGCGCGCTTCACACTCATGAACAAGTCTCTACTAGATGTGGTTTATGAGACATCATCCTAGAATCATTCTAAACCTTGTGCTCTGATTAGCAAGTTTTTCATGACCCATGGTTACCTCCTAGATGTAATACGGTGTACTTGACCCCGAAGGGGTCTCATAAAAGCCCTTATCATAATCATAAAGATAAGTAATAGAAATGATGCAGAATTAAACCTTTTTAAAATCGAAGTGTTTTCATAAAATTAAAATAAAAGTCTAGACATTGTCTCATTAACCATCTAATACAATCGAGAATTCAATAAAGGTCACAGCCCTTTACAACATAGTCTCAAACAAAAATGTAAGAAGCAACTAGATATGACTAAATCTTGTCCTCGAACCATGAGGAATCACCAAAGTGTGGAGAATAGTCAATCCAGGCTTTTGATCAAGAAGGAAGCACAACTCAACAACCGGGCCGTACACTTGTAGAAAAATGTAGAAAATATGGTTAACACAAAAAATGTACTATGTATGGAAGCCATGCATAAAAATCCTTAAAACATGCAAAAAGGGATATTTCTAGTTGAAACTATGCATTTTGTCAACTTTAAGAATCATCATGCACATTAGTGTAAATACAGTAAAACCATTTCATAAGCAACCCTAAGCTATACTTGTGCAATGCATAGACAAGATCCCATACTCCTATCTATACTAAGTAGCACCTTTAGGCCACCATTATCATGTATAACATACCTTGACCTTATCCATAGCCAACACTCATAGTCAAGGAAACATACCTATTCATAGCTTGTAACAAGTAAAGTCAATTTAGCAATACTCCATACCATACATGCATAAATTCATATATCTTCATAGCATAAGGGAACCACACCATAACTCCTTTCAAAGTCTACTTGTGCAATGTATAAGTGAAATCCCATACCCCCACTCATACTAAGTAGGGCTCATTAAGAAGTAATAATTATAGTTCATGTTCATGTTCATGTTCATGTTCTTGCTCTTGTTCATGTCATAATTAATGTTCTTGTCATGTAGGGAAAATATAGCCTTAACCGACATAGACCATGTGAGCTACATGGAATCCGGTGTCATGCCCCCACACTAAAAAGAGTTGTCCTACTTGCCTAAGGTATAGAACTCATGTATTAGCTTCTAGGTGGATCCACTAGCTAAAGACCTATGTGGGCACATAGTTACGGTATAAGGAGATTGCTACTAGAAACCCGCACTGACTGACGTAAAAGGTTTCCACCTCATGAGATAACTATTTTAGGAACCTATACTAATTAGCGTAAAAGGAACCCATTGGGAAGCCGGACTAATATAAGTTCATGTTAATGTTAAGTCTTAACTTAACTTCTATATCTACTCGGTGCTAAACATAATTCCCTTTAAATTCATCTTAAGTCTTAACTTAAGTTCATGTTCATGAAAGAATGGTCTTGAACTCAAACAAATATGGTATCATGATAGCTCACAAATTCATTAGGTGAGAAAGGTCTTTCAACCTTAGAATCATTAATATGTGAGTAAACCTTCACATCATGTTCATAGTGTTTCATGATAATAGACTTTCAATCAACACAACAACATTATCATAGGCATAGACATTTCATGCATAGTCATGTGTAAGGGTATGGGGAGAATGATCTTTCAACAATACCACAATTACATCATAGTCATAGGATCTTCACCTTCCAAGTGCATCACAAGCTTATACACAATCCTCATAAACATGTACAAACCATCATAATTTGCCCTTCAAGCCTATGAATCAAACTCAACCCAAACATCTAGCATTACTACATTAGATAGGGGAATATCATGATTCAATAACTCAATCAATATAGACATAATCAATTGACATGCTTCCTTAATCAATCAACCGACATCATAAATTCACAATTTAGCAACATGGGGGATACATGGGTTCATGTGGGCATTTCATCATAAATCAAAATTAATTCATCAATTCAATCATAATCCATCATAAATCAACCATTGATAACATTTTGAAAGAGAACCCATGACTTAGATTGGAACCCTAATTTTTAGAACAAATTCGAAGTTTGGAAATCAAGTTTTGAAGGGACTCTATGGGTCAAAGATAACCATAGATGAAAAGCCACCATACCTTGATTAATAATCTCCAAGAAATTTGAGAAATAAGCCTTGAATTATCCAAACCCTATCTCCAATTCTACCCTTTTTCTTCTTCTTCTTCTTCTGTGAGTTTTAGAGAGAAAAATATTGTGAGGAAGATGAATTTTTGGTTTGATTTGGGTGTTTGAGTATATTGACTTAGTTTGGGTGAATTTTGACTTAAAATAGCTTATATAGTCGTATAAAAGTAATACAAAATGACCCCACTTTGATTGGACTTAAAAAGGAAATGACTTAAGTAACTTTCAGTAAGTGACAACGCCCAGGTGTCACGAGCCACCTTCACGAGCCGTGGTCCCATTCGTGAAGGTTGGGGCAGTAGCTAGGCAATTGGTGACACAAACTCACAAGCCCAAGGCATACCCACGAGGGGCCCATGAGCCATGGTCAAGACCATGAGATCCCTCTTGTGGTACTTGAGGCAGTAGCTATGCCACTTGAGGCCTTAAGCTCATTTTCCCAAGGCATCTTCACGAGAGGCTCCACAAGTCGTAGTCCATCTCGTGAACCTTGAGGCAGTGGATAGGCCACTTGGGGGCTTATTCTCAATGGCCAAGGCAACTCCACGAGGCCTCCCATGAGCCATTGTCAAGACCACTTGCTATGGTGAAGTCAGTGGAAGTTCATGCAGTGTGCCCAAGTTTGGGGCAGCCTTGGTCTTTTGTCTTTGGCTTCGCCCATTTGCCTTGGCACTTGCCTTTTGGCCTTGACTCTTGTAGCCATCATTTCAACACTAGATGGTCTACTAATCTACGGGGAGTCCTTTTATGATTTTTAACTCTTTCGTTTAGCTCTAGTTTAACCTATAAGTTTTCGGAGTGTTATAGTTAGACATGTTATACTTTGATGTGATTTTTGGTATGGATTGGTTGCATGCATGTTATGCCTCTATTGTTTGTAGGACTCAGAGGTCAAATTCCAATTTCCAAATGAGCCTATCCTAGAGTGGAAAGAGGGAAATTCTATCCCTAGAGGTCAATTTGTCTCTTGTCTTAAATCTTGGAAAATAATCTCCGAAGGGTGTGTTTACCATCTTGTTAGGGTGATGGATGTTGAGTCTGAAACCCCTTCTCTAGAGTCTGTTTCGGTAGTGAATAAGTTTCTAAAAATTTTCCCAATGATTTGCCTCTTATTCCTCCCGAGCGAGAAATAGATTTTAGTATTGACCTTTTACAGGATACACAACCTATCTCCATTCCTCCTTATAGAATGGCTCCAACCGAGTTGAAAAAGTTGAAAGAGCAACAAAAGGATTTGCTAGATAAGGGTTTTATTCGATCGAGTATCTCTCCATGTGGTGCTCCAGTGTTTTTTGTTAGAAAAAAAGATGGGTCTCTTATAATGTGCATTGATTATCGTCAATTGAACAAAGTGACCGTTAAGAATAAGTATCCCCTTACAAAATTGATGACTTGTTTGAGCAACTTCAAGGGGCTAGTTATTTTTCCAAAATTGATCTTCGTTCGGGTTATCACCAATTAAGGGTAAGAGGGGTTGATATTCCAGAGACGACCTTTAAAACCCGGTATGGTCACAATGAATTTGTGGTTATGTCGTTTGGCTTGACAAATGCCCCGGCGGCATTTATGGATTTAATGAATAGAGTGTTTAGGCAATACCTATACTTATTTTTGATTGTGTTTATAAATGATATCTTGATCTATTCGAGGAGTGAGAATGAACATGTGGACCATTTGAGGATTGTGTTGCAAGCTCTTAAGGACCAACAACTTTTTGCAAAGTTTAGCAGGTGTGAATTTTGGCTAAGGCTTGTCGCTTTCCTTGGTCACATTGTGTCAAGCAAGGGGATTGAGGAATATCCTAAGAAGAAGGATGCGGTCAAGAGTTTCCCTAGGCCTATAACTCCTTCCAAAATTAAAAGCTTTTTTGGTTTGGCCGATTACTATATGAGGTTTGTTGAGGGGTTTTCCTCCGTTGCTTCTCCATTTATGGCTTTGACTCAAAAGAAGGCTAAGTTTGAGTGGTCAGAAGCTTGTGAGAAAAGTTTCCAAGAATTAAAAGATAGACTTACTTTCGCTCTGGTGTTGACCTTACCGGAGGGTACAAATGGTTTTGTGGTGTATTGTGATGCCTTTAAAGTTGGGTTGGAATGTGTGCTTATGCAAAATTGTAAGGTGATTGCCTATGCTTAAAGGCAACTTAAAGTCCATGAAAAGAATTATCCTACCCATGATATCGAATTAGGGGCGGTCGTATTTGCCTTGAAAATATGGAGGCATTATTTGTATGGGTTCCATGTGGATGTTTTCACCGATCACAACAGTCTTCAATATGTCTTTAGTCAAAAGGACTTGAATCTTCGACAATGAAGGTGGTTAGAGTTACTGAAGGATTATGATATGAGTGTCCTTTATCACCCCAACAAGGCTAATGTGGTAGAGGATGTTCTTAGTAGGTTGTTGATGGGTAGTGTGGCCCATGTAGATGATGAAAAGAAAGAGTTGGTTCGTGATTTGCATAGGTTGGATCGGCTAGGTGTTCAACTAGTGGATTCTGTCAAGGGTGGTGTCATGGTTCACAATGGGTCTGAATCATCCTTTGTGATAGTTGTGAAGGCTATGCAAAGCCTTGATCCTATATTAGTTGAGTTGAAAGAGTCGGTACTCAAAAATTCCGTTGAGGCTTTCTCCCAAGGGGGAGATGGGGTGCTTAGGTACCAATGTCGGTTATGTGTTCCGAATGTTGATGGTTTGAGAGAGTAAATTTTTGAGGAAGCTCATAGTTCTCGATATTCTATTCATCCGGGAGCCACCAAAATGTACCGTGACCTACGGGAAGTTTATTGGTGGAATGGGATGAAAAAGGACATTGCGGAATTTGTGGCCAAATGTCCTAATTGTCAACAAGTTAAGGTTGAGCACCAAAGGCCGTGAGGCATGTCAAAAGATATTCCTATTCCTACTTGGAAGTGGGAAGATGTGAACATGGATTTTATTATAAGCTTGCCACGTACTAGGCAACAACATGACTTGATATGGGATGTAGTGGACCGAATGACCAAGTCTGCTCACTTCATTCTTGTTAAGGTATCCTACTCGGCGGAAGAGTATGCTAAATTATATTTGAAAGAGATGGTAAAGTTACATGGAGTTCCCTTGTCTATCATTTCGGATCGAGGCCCCCAATTTACTTCACAATTTTGGAAGTTATTCCAAAAGGGGTTAGGTACTATGGTAAAGCTTAACACAACTTTTCACCCTCAAATGGATGGTCAAGCGGAGCACACCATTCAAACTCTAGAGACCATGTTGAGGGCATGCGTGATATATTTGAAAGGCAATTGGGATGACCATATGCCGTTAGTTGAGTTTGCCTATAATAATAGTTACCATTCGAGTATTGGGATGCACCCCTTTGAGGTTTCATATGGTAGGAGATGTACGTCTACTATAGGATGGTTTGAAGTAGGGGAAGTTTCTCTCCAAGGCCCGAAAGTGGTGTACGAGGCCATAAAGAAGATTCAGGTAATTAGAGAGAGGTTCTGAACGGGCCAAAGTCGGCAAAAGTCCTATGTCGATGTTAGAAGGAGAAATTTAGAATTTGATGTCCATGATTGGGTTTATTTGAAAATCTCACCCATGAAGGGTTTTATGAGGTTTAGAAAGAAGGGGAAACTTAGTCCTCGGTTTGTGGATCCTTATGAGATTTTGAGGAGTGTGGGAAAGGTTGCATGTGAGTTAGACTTGCCAAATAAGTTGGCATTAGTGCATCCGGTGTTCCATGTTTCAATTTTGAAGAATGTATTGGGGATCCATCAACCATAGTCCCCTTAGAGGGTTTAGAGATTAAGGAGAATTTTACTTATAAAGAGGTACCAGTTGAAATTCTAGACCGGCAAGTCAAGAGGTTGAGAAACAAGGAAGTCGCCACCGTGAAGGTTTAATGGAGAAATCATTTAGTGGAGGGTGCTTCTTGGGAGGCCGAGGCCGATATGAAGTCCCTATACGCTTATCTCTTTGTTTCTACTCCTATTTAAGCTTGAGGTAAATAATTCCTATTGAGTTTTTAGTGTTTTGGAGGTAATGTGTGATTTATATGTTTCCATGATTTCCTTATGTTAGGCATGTTCTTGAGAAATTCATGTTTAGTAAGAGAATAAGTTTTCATGATATATGTTCCACATGTTGTTGTGCATTTAGTATGAGTTGCCTATTTGACTTCATGAGATGAGTTGATGAACATGCTTTAGTATGCTTTTTAGAGTAATTGTATATTGGCTCCATGATATTGTGTTGAGCATGATTTTTGTTGGAGAGTGAAGTTCCTCCTATGCATATGAAATATTGAGTTACATGCATAATGGGTTGTTAGATGTAGTTCCAACTTCCTTGTGTTTCATTGACTATGTTTTAGATGGAGTTGAAATTTCTTCCTTTTGAATTGTGCATTATTTTGATATTTTATGCATGTTGGGCTGCTAGATTTGAGTCTTTAATTCCGTAAAGTGTGTAGATCATCATTCGAGGACGAATGTTCGCAATGGGGAGATATTGTAACACTCCGGAAACTAGTAGGCTAAGCTAGACCTTAACATGAGGGTAGAGTCATAAAGCTACCTCCCCGTACCTTAAATAAATGTTTTCGTGTTTGAACATGAAGGTTCAAACCCGAAGGACCAACCATGGGTCCTTGAGGAGTGCACCAAAAAGGTGCCCGGGTAGTGACCAACGAGGGACCACTCATGCCCCGTAGGCCCCCCCATTCCTCATGGGTGTGGAGCTGTAGGTTGAGCCTGCAGGATCAGGTCCTAGAACCCTGACCCACCCTTGACCAACACGGGCCGTGGGTCCAACCACGATCCGTCTTTGAGGTGGTCGTGGGTTGTGACTAGAGACGGTTTTGGTGAGTTAGTTGAGGGGTACTTTGGGGTTTTCCATTTTTATTTAATAAAAAGTGACGTCGTTTTACACTAAATTAGATCAACTATACAATGATTTAAGACCCCCAAATCAAGTCATCTTCCTCATAATTCCAAAATCCCAAATCAAAACCAATTTTCCCCAAAATCCTCTCGCTAGAACTCCAAAGAAGCAGAAGAAGAAGGAAGGTGAAGCTAGGGTTTGAAGGAACATGCTTTTCTACTCAATTTCAATGGAATTCAAAGCTAAGGTATGGTTTCCCTTCATCCATGGATAGTTTTTATCCATCGAGTCCCTTCAATACCCCAATTTCAAAGATAGAAATTCCCCAAAAGCTAGGGTTTTACTCCAAATTATGGATTCCTTTCAAAAAAGATTCTATTGATTTAATTACTTTGTATTATGATTGAATTGATGATTTATTATAGTTTTATGAGAAATCTTCCAAGAATCCATGAAATCCCCATATTCCCTATTCATGACCGTGTGATGTGGGTGAATTGTAGAAAGAAGAGTATTATGAGATTATGCTTATAGTAATTGTAGTAATTGAATCATGTTATTATCCATGTCTAATGTAGTAATTCTAGATGTGTTGATTGAATGTGATATATGGTCCTTGAAGGGCAAAGTAAGACAATTATGCATGATTATGCGGTTTATGTATATGCTTTCAGAACACTTAGAGAGTAAAGTGAATATGATTATGATATAGTTGTTTTGTTTTTGGATGATTATCCTCATCCACACACTTATGTATGAATATGGTATGATGTGAAAGGTGTTTTCACGATATGATGAATCTAGGGTTGAAAGACTATTCTCACCTATTGAATCTCTGAGCTATAGTATGAATTATGATTGATTGAGTGTCAAGACATCCTTCCATGAATATGCACTTAAGTCAAGACTTAATATTTAATCTATGGGAATTAATGCTAAGCACCGAGTGGATATGAATATGAGATGGAAGCTTATATGATAGTTGAGTCCAGCTTCCCAATGAAAGCTTTTACACTAGTTGAGTCCGGCTTTCCAAATGGGTTCCTTCTACCATAGTTGAGTCCGGGTTCCCAAAGTATGTATCTCATGAGATGGAAACCTTATACCTTAGTAGAGTCAGGGTTTCTACTACAAACCCGAACTCAACTAAGGTATAAGGTTTCCATCTCATGAGATATATACTTTGGGAACCCGGACTCAACTAAGGTAGAAGGAACACATTTGGAAAGCCGGACTCAACTAGTGTAAAAGCTTTCATTGTGAAGGCGAACTCAACTATCGTACAAGCTTCCATATCATAATCATATCCACTAGGTGCTAAGCATTAATTCACATAGATTAGATTAATAAGTCTTTACTTAAGGTCATATTTATGGAAGAATGTCTTGACACTCAATCGATCATAATTCATACAATAGCTCATAGATTCAATTAGTGAGAATATCCTTTCAATCTTAGAATCATCATATTGTAAGAAAACCTTTCACATCATATCATTTTTATACATAAGTGTGTACATGAGCATAACCTTCCAACAACACAACAACTAGACCATAATCATATCCACTTTACTCTCAAAGTGTTCTTAGAGCATGTAAATAGATTTCATATTCATGCATAATTCTCATACTTTGCCCTTCAAGGACCATAGATCATATTCAATCAACACATCTAGAATTACTACATTAGACATGGATATAATCATAATTGAAGTAATGCAATCACCACATGCATAATCTCATACCATTCATCTATAATCAACAAACCCACATCACAATATCATAAGTGAGTAATATGGGGATTTCAACATAAAAAACCCTAATAAATCATAAATTCAATCATAATACAAAGTAATTCAAGCATTAGAATCATTTTTAAAGGAACCCATGACTTGGAGACAAACCCTAGCTTTTGGAAAATTTCTATCTTTGAAATTGGAGTTTTGAAGGGACTCCATGGATGAAAAATATTCATTGATGAAGGACTACCATACCTTAGCAATGGAATCAAATAAAATTGAGTAGAAAACCTTGCTCCTTGAACCCTCGCCCCAACTTCCTTCTTCTTGTTCTTCTTCTTTCTTGAAGTTCTATAGAGGGAATTTTTGGAGAGGAGATGAACTTTGGGAAATATTTGTGTGTTGAGAAAATATGACTTAGTTTAGGTGAATTTGACTTAAAAATAAATTATATAGTGACCCTAAACTTACCTAAACTGACTTCACTTTGATAGGACTTAAAACGGAATTCCCCAAAATGAGGAAGTGGCCAAACAACAAGTTCCTTTAGCTCACAAGCCCAAAGCATCTTTATGAGGGGTTCCATGAGCCATGGTTCAAGCCACGGGCCGTGATCCTTCTCATGGGTGTTGAGGTAGTGGCTTGCTACTTTCCTCACCATGCTCACACCATCAAGGCATGACCAAGTCCACTCCCCCAAGACGTTTGAGGCTTCACGAGCCGTGAAGTGGCTCGTGCAGAGGATCCAATTTGGGGCAGCCTTGTGGAGGATACTGCCTCCACCTTCACGAGTGGCACCACAACTCGTGGTGACCACCATTGGTCGTGAAGGCCCTCGTGGTTTTGGAGTAGTGCCTTGGAAAGGCTTGGGCAGCCTTGGCCCTTGGCCCTTTGCCCTTGGCCCTAGGCGACCTCGATGAATCTTACCCTCAACGTTTAGCTCTAGTTTTAACCTACTAATTTTTGGAGTGTTACATACCCAAAAATGGTTAGGGGTATTTTGGTCATTTCCTTACCCAATCAGATTTAATTTGTTTTTAATAGGGTTTTAGGGGTCTAATGTGATTGGGTTCAGTTTTATAATCCTAATATATGCCTAGGGTTTTAGTTGAGAGTTCAAGAAGAGAAAATAAGAGGAACGAGGAGAAAAGATGAGAGGATCAAGACATTTGTCGAGATTCTTGAGTTTTGTTGTGGATTTTCGCCAAGGATTTGATCCCTAAGAGGTATGTGAGTTTTCATAGTGTTGGGTTCATTCACCCAAATGCGAAACATGATTTTCATATTTGAATTCGTCCATAAAGATTGAAAGATTTAAGTTCTTGATAAGTGTTCTTGAAGTTCATTCTAAATCTTGTTTTGTTGGGGATGTTGATGATTTCTTGAGTTGAAAATGAGTGTTTTGATGGCTGTATTGAGTAGATTAGTGTGTACTTATATTGATTAATCGAATCCAAGTGATTGAGAAAGAAAACCGTTCAAATCTAGGTGAACTAGAGCGTGAAAACGAGCAAAGAAAGTCGTCGAGGTTTTCTGGGTTGGGGCTTAGCGCCCTACGCCAGCCAGTGCACCCCAACCACACCTCTATAGGTAGAGGGCTGGCACCCTGCGCTACTCAATGTGCCAGGGTCGGCTTCCCCTACCCCTTCTCCATCGTTTGCCCCGTCTGAGTCCTTTAAAAAGGTACCTTAGAGTCCTGTCGATTCTAAACACTCTAAACAACTTCCTAAGACCTATAAATCGTTCATAACATGAATAATAACCTTGAATTCATAATTTAAATTCAAGGTAAATTTAACAGTTAAGTCTTGAGTGTTCTTTCAAACATTTTGAGAAACTCCCTTTGGGTCTTTTTGAGGAGTCCTCTAAAATTTCTAGTAGCTTGTTTCAGGACTTGAGCAAGTGAGTATGAGAATGAGGAGAATGTATTCATTAGTCTACAATATCATCACGAGATCCTCCATATCATGAACCATAACTCTTAACTTCATAATTAAAATTCAAGAGAGAGTTAAGAGTAGAGTTTAGGAAAGCCTTTGAGTTCAATTGTGAATCCTTTGAGATCAACTATTGGTTCGAGCTATGTTTTGATGAAGTAAGTATGAGAATGAGAATAGTGGTATACATGAGTTTCATATTGTTATCTAGACCATCGAGTCGAGTCGTTCATGACCATAAATTCCGCATGAACTTCATAAATTGAGCATCTTTGAGAGCAGTAGTACCTTAAAGTTCTATCTATTGAATAGTGAGTTCCTAAACCTTTTGAGATTCTATTCCTAATCATGGGACTATTAGATGTTACCCATGAAGTCCTCAAGTTGAGTTGTTGATGCCCATAATTCTGGATAAACCTTATGAGTTGAACATTCTCGAGATGAGTAGAACCATTGAGTTCTTGAATTCTGGAGTTATTGAGTTGCGAGTATTGAGTTATATGTGTGGTTATTAAAATCTTTGAATTGAGTCGTTCACGTCCATAATTCGATATGACCCTTATTTTGAGAAGTCTTTTACAAATTTTTCTAAACTTTTTTTAAGACTTTAGTTCTTGAGTATGATAAGATTTAAGCTTCATTTTTCAAAATGAATATATAAGAACTAAGTATTCCCAAGAGTAAATGTTTTCACATTTAAAAAAGAAGGAAACTGATATTACCCAAAATAGTTTAAGAGGATTTTCTGAGTACTATCTCTTTTTAGAGATATATTTTGAGTAATAATCTCAAACAAGAGGAATATTTAGGTATTTAAACCTATGAGCTACGTATATTTTTGGAGTAATATTGATCACTTATATGGGGGAGAGTTGAGATAGCTCATAGCCCCTTAAACTATGTAGCCAACGTGGGTAGAAACAGTCATACTTTTTTAGATGATTCCTTAATGCTGTTTAGCATACACTAGTGGATCCCCTTAGTGCATAGGTCTTGTACCCTTGCAAAATATAGGACAGTTCTGGCAGCTTGGGAGAGATGTTGTATCATCACATAGCCCATAGTGATGGTTGTCGGATAGAGAATCTCCCACAGAGTTATAATTGTGTGTTTTTATATACAAACTTAGTTATTATTATATTCTTCAGTACATTGAATTGCTATATTCTGTTTTAAAAGCATTCCCTTTGCTGCATTTGTATTGTTGCTTTATTCTTGAGTATCTTGAGTGGAGTATCTTTTGGTTGAGTATCTTGAGTTGAATTATGTTTCATTGAGTCGAGTACCTTATTATTGAGTTGAGCTTCATTTTACTGAGTTGAGAACCTTATTACTGAGTTGAGTATCTTATCCTTGAATACTTCTGAGTTAAGCAAGTTTGATTAGTTTTGAGTATCCTTGAGTATTCCTTAAGTTTAGTAACTTTGAGAAGATGCAAGTATGTTTATTTTCTACTAGTTCAAGTTTATTTTTATGCTTTAGATTTCCCCTTACGAATCTCTTACATTCCATGTAAAGTAGCCTGGGAGTTAGCAGCCACTCTTTCAAATGTGGGACTCTTGCCTTTGCTCTGACCTCCCGTTGGAGGCTCTGTTCTTCAATTTTTAGGAGGATTTAACCCCCCTTCGTTGATTGTGATACCCCGTGTTCTTTTTCTGGGCAGCATGTCGATGTGTTTCCTTGCCATGTATGCAAAAACATAAGAACGAGTTAGAAACATTTCAAGCAAAGGAGCAGAAAAGAAGTTGCAGACAGATTCGCTGAACCAGTTGGCGAGTCGTCGAATCACTTTGGCGAGCTAGATCGGGATTGCCGAAAGGATTGGCTCAAAAAATTCTTAGACAACTAGCTTGTCGGCGATGGGAAAGGCCTTTCGGTGAATCACCGACAACATTCGGCGATCATGGTTTAACTCACCGAAAGTTACAGTGCATTTAAGGGTGAGAGGCGCAGACAAAGGGTGATCAAGAAGAACCTTCGGCGAGTCACCGAGTGCACTCGGCGAACTCAAATTTCTTGCCGAAAGTTATAGAACCTTTATCAAGCTTGGCATGAAATTAAAGGCGATATGGGGAACTTCGGCGAACCGCCGAGTGGTTCGGCGAGCTCGACCCAGCTCGCCAAACGACCCAACGTGCCTACTTCAACCCAACTTCCCAAATGCAACCCTGCAGCCCCCGGAAACTAAATCAAAACATGCACTTCCACAATTAAACTAGGTCCCATTACACCCATCCCCCCGGGATACTCAGACTTCTCCCGATTTGGTCAAATTTGGCCATTTGACAACTTTTGCCCTTAAGAATGACGTCAACCGCTCTATCATTGGGCTAATTAAGTCATTTGGCACAATTGTGGGTAACTTAGACTTACTCGACTAGACACAATATCATGCAAGCACAACCCCAAAAGGACAATCAATTTCAAGCACGACAATTTTGGAAATTTGAACAATAAAGCATTATAGGCACGATATTCAAATTAACAAAGGCACATACATACACAATTATGATCAGAGAGGTCCAACACACATCACTAATATAAAAATAGCTTGCAAATGAGTACAAATCTCTAAAAATGAATTTAGGGTTCAGAAAATCAACCTTAGATGCCGAATAATTAAGATTAGAAAATCTAGGTGGCAAAGATTCAAATTTCGAGCACATAATCAATGACTCAAATATTGTAAAAGCACGAAAATATGGAAAGTATAGTGCGGGTGTGACTTTGGGAAGTTCAAAAGTGAGGGAAAGTGAAAGAGTTTGAAAGTTTAAATTTTTGGCCTTTAAAAACCGTCCAGTTCTCGCCCATTCGGCGACATTAGTCTTGCTTGCCGACCCACTTGGCGACACGCTGAGTGGGAACTTACCTCTCCAAGTTTTACAGGACTTCTAGCTATTGTGGGGGTCCAAACGGCGGTAAAAGTCGTGATCACCAACCCAATTAGCGATTCCCCAATATGGTCCTTGGCTCGTCGAGTTTTACAAACTCCAATTTAAAAATGGCTTGAGTCAAACGGCGGTTCAAGTCGGGCACGCCGACCTCTTCGGCGATTCGCCGACCGGACTTTTAGGTCGCCAACCTGCACTTTTCACACACTTTCCATTCTTGAACCTACAAAATCAACACACGATTATTCTTAAAACAAAAATTAAAATAAAGCGATAAAAGCTTAGGTTGCCTCCCAAGAAGTGCCTCAGTTAACGTCGTGGCACGATGTCCCCATTCACTCTGGATTTGTATGGTAGAGATGAGACAACACATGACCCATTTGGGCCTCCAGCAGTTGAACAGATATGGAATAGGAAGCAGTCATCTTATTCAGAAGTGAGACATTCTCTTTTATCTCATTCAACACTTTGTCATATTCTTTGACTTTGTCAAGAATGAGTGAGAGTATCTCTTCTATTTTTCCACCCTCGTACACCTTGGGCTTTATACGCTCGTGAGGGGGAATGTACTAGTCTTTCCTTTTGTCTGGTGCTTCCAATTCCATGATCTTTTTGGCCACTAGATCCAGCTGAGCCAATAGTGTGGCCAAAATCTCGTCTTTCTCAGTCTTTTTGTTGGTCTTGGCGATGTGATCAAGGAACTGGGCTGCTATTGCGTAGGGTAGTCGTGTGAGACACCCCGGAGACATTTGGTCAGCCATTCCTCTATTTTACGGACCAAGACCTCTATAGAAACAGTCCAGTAGCATGTTATCTGAGATTCCATGAGTTGGGCACTACAACAATAGTGATGTAAATCTCAGCCACAACTCATGGATTGACTCACCCTCCATTTGCCTGAACTTAGGATGTTATCCCTAAGGATCATCATTTTCAAAGGAGGGTGGTCTATTGGGTCACTATTGTTATTAGATCTGCTCCAATTCTCTGCTCAAAACAAGCGACACACAAACCAAAATTAAAAATAAGTAGATTCAACTACAACTAATAAGAACAAAATTCAACTTAACTAAAAATTCTCAACCAACACCACTCCCCGGCAGCGGCACCATTTTGATTGAATAACGCTATGAAAGACACTTAATCCAGTTAAAAGTCAATGATCGTTAGCCAGCATATAACCCAACTAAATGAATTAGGGTCGAATCCCACAGGGAGTGGTACATGTTTGAGAATCAAGAGTAAAGTTCGAATATGTTCAAGTCAATCATAGGAATAGATATTTACGAATAAAAACATAATTCAAATTAAGGGGTGACACAAGTGTCAAATATCAAGGGTTTTTTTATTGTAATGATCAAATACAACAGCAACAAATAACAAAAATTAGCAAGTAAAGAGACGGGTTCTTGGGATGTGATTGGATTATAGGCCAAGGTAGACAAATGAGTAGTTGCAATTTATAGTGAATAGCTGTAAATTAGTGACTAGGCTAGACTTTAGTGGGGACAAACTTTCTCTCTAACAATTTACCCCGAATCCAGTTTCTTTCTCTTAAGAAAAGAAACTGGATGTGATTGGATTATAGGCCAAGGTAGACAAATGGGTAGTTGCAATTTATAGTGAATAGCTGTAAATTAGTGACTAAGCTAGACTTTAGTGGGGACAAACTTTCTCTCTAACAATTTACCCCGAATCCAGTTTCTTTCTCTTAAGCTCTACTCCATTGAAGGACAAGGATGAAGCTTTAGAAACTCCAAGTAGGCCCATAACAAGATCTCAAACCAAGGAGTTCAATGATAAGCTCAATGGGCTTCAATCGCTTATCCAAAGGTGTCTTATTGGGGAAGAAGAGCTCAAGCCCAAGGGAGAGGAATTGTCCAAATGCTACAATTATTTGGTGG
>JAJOOB010028462.1:0-21797 GCA_029582485.1 Solanum tarapatanum | reverse complement strand
ATATATATATATATATATATATATATTTTTTTTTTTTATTAGCTAAATAATTCTAGAAACATCTCCATTTCACCTCCCTGGTTTAGTTGCAATTTTTTATTTAAATTATTTACAAAGACCGCTCTTTACCTTCTCAAGCTGGTGTTTTCGTTTCAGGTCTATTTTTTTAAGCGATATTTGCCCAAATCAACTGCTTGATCAGCTTAAGGGGTCGTTTTTTCTTACTGTTTTTTTATCTTCATATTTTGATTTTAATTTTGATGTTACTTTTGAGTTTTATTTTGTTGCATCATGAGTAAATGTTTGTTTTCTCCTTTTTATAATTATTTCAATAGTGAATTCAAGAGTTAAAATTTTCAAGTAAATTAGTGCGTGGCTGAATTTGTATGACTTTACTCCTTTAGCAGTATACAGTATCATTTATAGCATCTTGAAATGATTTGATTCTTTTTCATTGTCACTAAAAAGGGTACTTGCTGATGAGTTGAATCCTACGGTAAATTGGCATATATGAATAGAAGTTTGAATCTCAAAAGTTTCAAAGGTCCCATGTAAATTGAGACAAAGGGAGTATATTGTTGACTTGTTGTGTTAAAGGATAAAATAAAATACAAATGTTGAGGCCATGTTGGCTTCTAATTTTTGGTAGACATAATATGATTATTCGTTTCTAGAGCCATTTTATAACGACCGGGTTCCGTTGTTATAGAAAAGCCAATGGGGAAAAATTTTGGGTCGAAATTTTTTTTCATAGTATTTAGATTTTCCCAACCTAATCCAGATTTGGACGAAATTGGAGTCTTTATGATGTAGGAAAATCTGGTAGCAATCAGGTGATTTATTTATAATTCTGGTTACTTGAGTGGTTAGATAACTCGTTAAGAAATCCGCACGACTTTATGGAATTAAATTCGGGTGAAGGGTATTTTCTGAGCATCGTGGGTTAGAGGTGTGTTGTGAAATGGGGATTTTGGAATACTTTAAAATAGGTCACTGGTCGTGCAAGCCGCCTTGGCGGGGGTTTTGGCCACTCTGGCAGGGCCACTGAATCGGGATGAGGGCCGATGTGGCGGGTTCGATGCGACTTAAGGTCGTAAATAAACCCCTAAACGACCTCATTCTTCACTTTTGATTTTTAGAGCTAAAGTACGAACCCCAGGCGACTCCTAACAGTTTTCCACCATTCTTGAGGCTAAAGGAAAGCTTTTCACTCCCTGAATCCGTTTTTTGATCTGCAGAACATAGTAAAATAGGTAATTATCGATGGGGAAGGGTTTTGATCTAGTTTCTATGGTGGAAACAACCCTATTTGGATACTTGGGATCATGTGTATGATCTAGGGTTATTAGAATTGTTAGTAATCTAGGTAATTAGTGATTGTTTATTGATTCCCGTATTATGTTGATAATTTGTAGACCAAAAACAAGCAGAAAAAATCTGGAAATGGAAGGATCAAGTTTCTTAGAGTTTCAAGCTTGTTTCGAGGTAGGTGATTGTTGTGATTCTATGATTCTGTGATGTATGTTTGTTCTTGCTTTATTATGATACATGTATGTTTATGAATGTTGCATTATTGATCACACTTGTTGTAAATGAGATAGATGAATGATGGTTACCATGAAATCATGACGTAAATGTATGATCTTGAGAATATACTTGTGATTGTGATTGTGATGTGTTGAGTGGATCGGTTGGCACGTTCTAGCATAACTAACTTGGATCGGTTGCCACATTTCAGAATAATTATGGGATCGGTTGCCACATTCCGACATAATCATTGGATCGGGTACCACGTTCCGATATGCTAACTGTTTGGGTTTGGGTTCCATGAGAGGACCAATGACTTGTCATAATTGTGTAATTTGAGACATGTAAAGTTGTTCGTTGTTCGTAAATGTTGATGATATTGTATATGTTTGATATATGCATGTGATTATATTATTTCTTGACTTATGTATGTTGCATTTAGTAGGATAGCCGCGTGATCCTACCAGTACACTGTGGTTGTGTACTGATACTGCACTTGCTCTTATTTTTGTTGAGTACAGGGCATCTTCAAGCGGTTATTGACAGACCTCGCTTAGGAGATCAGTGATCATTCGAATTCAAGGGTGAGCGAATTCTTCTGGGCTGCCATGGGTTCTCTTTCGTCTATGTCCACTATTTCCGAACTTAGACTATGTTCTAGTTAGTTGATTAGTTCATTAGATTGGGGTTGCATCCCTTCTTGTTTAGACTTGTTGAACTTTAGATGTTTTGGTACATTGACTTTCAAGTTCTAGACATTACTTCCGCAATGTTAGTTTATTATTGTTAGACTTTTGTTAGAGTTTATGGGAATTCTATTTATTTCCTTAGAATTTAACTTACTTCCGTAACTTAAATGCCTTAGTTTTGGTTTAATTGTTTGGTTTGAGTTGTAGTAGTGGTTCTCCCACCAGAGAGTTAGTGTGGGTGCCAATTATGACAGTCTAGGTCGTGACAAAGTTGGTATCAAAGCCTAGCTTTGTTGATCTTGATATACCAAAATGAGTCTAGTAGAGTCTCGCGGAACTGTACGGGGACGCCTTTACTTTTATTCGAGAGGCTATAGGACTTTAGGAAATCTCTCTATTTTCTCTTGTGTCTTTTCGTGCTATAACTTGATCCCAATTGGTGTATGGTGATTCGAATTGGTATCTAACCTCCTTCACTCTTTTGTATGCAGGTGGTTAATACTCGATACAACGGCGTCAGCCCGTAGCTCCCGTCCATTCTCCAGCTGAAGAACTTGCAACGAGAGGTCGCGGCAGGGGTAGAGGAGGAGCTAGGGGTAGAGGGCATGGAAGAGTAGCGCCTGCTGGGAATGAAGCTCTTGTTGAGAATGCTCATGTGAATGAGAACCCTCCTGCGCATCATGAAGAGATAGAGGAGAATGTTGAGGATGTGGGACAAGAGGAAGCGGTGCATGCTGAGACTACCGATGTTCCTCCCATAGACCCAGTGTTAGCTCGACAGATCATGTCATTCTTGAAAGGGTTGGTTGGTCCTGGAGTGCTTCCTTTTGTTCAAGCAACTCAAGCTCCTGCTAATCTCATGTTGCTAGCACTGCGCCCAAGATGGGTGGGACGGGAGGTAACGATGCTTTCTTTCGTCCTTTGTTGGGTTCTGTTATGACTGGTAATGAGCATGAAATGTTCACTATGTTTTTGTAGCTAAAGTCTCCTGTGTTTCTTGGTTCTGAGAATGAGGATGCTTATGAGTTCATCTTAGATTGCTATAAGAGGCTTCATAAGTTGGGAATTGTCCATCAGCATGGGGTTGAGTTTGTGTCCTTTCAATTTCAAGGTGAGGCTAAGCAGTGGTGAAGAGCTTATATGGAATGCAGATCTTCTACTTTACCTCCACTTACTTCGACCCAATTTCATGCTCTATTTTTGGAGAAATATGTGCCTAGGACTTTGAGGGATCGCAAGAAGGATGAGTTCATGGCTTTGGAGCAAGGTGGTATGACTGTGGCTGCTTATAAGGCCAAGTTCGATGCTTTGACTAGATATGCTACTTGATGAGTCCACAATTTGGACTCATTTGGGGATTCATTTTAATAGAATTAGTGTCCTCAAATGCCTATTTTGTGTCAATAACTGATGTAAATCCTTAAGTTTCAGGTATTTGGAGTTTGAGGCAAAGCATGGACACTACTTGGCAAAAAGGAACAAAACGGCTGAAAAGACGAAGAAAAGAAGGCATGAGGATCGCCTCGCCCAAAGTTCCACTGTGCTGAGCCCTAAAAGAAAAGATCAAGTCGGCGATGAAAAGGAGCAGTCAGTGCGTCGCCGAACAGTTCTGCAAAGCAGTACTATATCGCCCCAATGATCCAGAATGCGAAGATGCTAAAGGCAAAAGCTGAAAGACGATGAAACAGACCAAAGGGCGGATCGCCGAGTGCATTGGCGATCCCGACTAACTGCGCCGAGTGATCCTTTGCTGCACATTTTTAGACAACTATAAATACTAATTTGAATTTTTATTTTAGGATGCAATTTCAGATACAACATTTTTATTTTTCTAAGTTTCAAGTAGAGAGACCTTGTTCTTAGCCTTTGAAGATTTGAAGACTTCCAATTCCAAGATATTGGAAGTGGGTGTTGAAGATTCTTCCTCCTAGACTCATTTAAAGTGATAATAAATCATACCCAGTTGATGTTACTTCGATTTGGTATCATTTTCTTCCTTTTCTCTATGTCTAGCTAAAACCCCAAATCTTGGGGTGTGATTTTGTGAATATGGGTTAAATTTCCTATTGGGTAATGCTTATTGTTAGTCTATTTACTGTTTAAATGTGATTTCGTTGAGTAGTTGTGTTTGAACTTAATGGGATTGTAGTTGCAAATACGATTTCATCTTAGTGTTTTTGGCTTGCTCGAGAGAGAGGTTTTAAAACTAAGACTACTAAATCGATAGCCGGTGGTTATTGGGTCGTCGTGGGTTCAGCTCGAGAGAGTAAATCCTAGGACTTTTTCCACACATTTACCTTGAGAGAGTGAATTGACTAAGGCGGAGCCTGTGCTTAAAATCAACAAATTGGCGTTCGAGAGAAACCGAGTTGATTCGGGGTAAGTTGCTCGAGAGAGAATTTACCTCCACAAAATTCTAGCCTAGTTAAAAATGTTCATAAATTGACTATCAATTGCATTTACCCGATTGTGTAATTTATCCCATATTTCTATCACATTCCAAGAATCTAGTCTCCCTATATTCGCATCTTTGTATTTTCGTTGTTTTAGTTATTAATCGACTACAAACCCCCCATATAATTGACATTCATGTCAACCCCTTAATTTATGATGTTTTTACTCGATAATGTTTTTAGCTATGGTTAACTCTAGCATATTCGCGCTTGACTCTTAATTGTCAGAAACCGCTCCCTTAGGACTCGATCCCAACCCATTCGGTTGGGTTATATTACTATTGTACGATCGTAGACACTTGAATTGGAAGTTGTGTCTTGATTACGCAAACATCAAAATGGTGCCGCTACCGAGGAGTGGTATTACTTGAGAATTTCGAGTTGAGTCCAATTTCGCTTTTGTTAATCGTAGTTTACTAACTTAATTTTTAGTTTTGTTTTGCTTGTTTATGTTGAAACAGGAAAAATGAGTGTAAAGGGTGAAAGTGCTACCCAAATGGATCACCTCCTGTTGAGGTTGTTGAATCTTAGGGATAAGCTTCTAATGTTCCAGCAATTGGAAGGCGAGGCTATCCATGATATGTGGCCAAGGTTTAAGGAATTACTACAGCAATGCCCGAATCATGGACTGCCAGACAAATTACTGCTGGAATGCTTTTATAGAGATCTTAGTCCCGAACATAGAAGTGCGGTTGATCAACTGTTTGGAGGGTGTTTGACACAACGGCCCTATGGAGTAGTAGTCAAGCGTCTTGATGGCTTGGTTCAAGCCAACAAGGAAATAAAGAAAGGCCAAAAATGGATCGGCTTGTTGATTCAGCAGGACGATCTGTCCAAAAGAGTAATGCAGTTGGAAGCAAGTTCCAACAAGAAGAGCAAGTACCTTCCCCCTCGCAAGTGTTAAAAGATGAATCAACATGAGGGTGGACAAAATGGAGAGGTTCTCTCACTCATCTTACACAAAATCGAGGAACAAGATAGAGTGTTGAATGAGATAAAAGAGAATGTCGAAATGCTGAATTAGATAAGGACCTCCCATTTCATGATCATTCAGCTACAAGACGCTCAAATAGGCCAAATGCTGTCATGTATGTACTCACAGCACCAAGAGGGGTTGCCTAGTGATACTAGGGCTAACCCCGATAATGAGGTTTGAATGGTGACTTGCGTCGTGCCACGACGTTAACTAAGGCGCTTTTTGGGAGGCAACCCAAAACCCTTAAATGCTTTCATTTTGTTTTAGAAATAATGGTGTTTTGATTTTGCAGGTTGAAGTGTGGATAGTATTTGAAAACTGCAGGTTGGCGAACATAGGTCCAATGGTAAATCACCAAGGAGGTCGGCGCCGTTAGACTCAAGAAACTCTCATATCAAAGTCTGTAACAATCGGCGATCACATGAAATTATTGGCGAATCGCCGACTATGTCAGCAATCCCGATGTAAACCGCCGTTTGGACCCTCACTTTGACTGAAGGTCCTGTAAAACTCGATTAGGTAAGTGACCACTCGGCGCGTCACCGAGTAGATCGGCGAGCAATACTAATGTCGTCGAATGGATGCGAACTGGACGGTTATTTATGGCCAAAAGTTTTAGAGTTTCAAACTCTTCAGTTTTCCTCGCTTCTAAACTTCACAAACTCGCACCAAGTTAGTAATTTAAATATTTTTTATTCCATAAGTATTTTGGTTTTTGATTTGTGTTCGGAGTTAGATGTCATTGCCGCCTAGCATTTCAAAGTACTTTAATCGGCACAAAAGTTGGTTTTCCAAACCCCGAGTTTACTTTTGAAAATTTGGTACTCATTTGCAATGATCATATCATATTGTCGTGTGCTAGGCATCTATGATAGGATTAGAATGTTTAAATGCCTATTTTAATTTGATAATTTTGCCCGTGTTGTTTTGATCGTCGAATGCCCGTAAATTTGTGCCTTAAAATGAGTTAAATTTTGTGGGGGTGTGCTTTCAGGTTGGTTAGATTTGTTGGGTGATGCCTAAGTAGCCCGTATTTGTGCTAAATGGTGTAAATTGCAAAATGGTGGAGTGGGTGACACCATTTTTAAGGGCAAAAGTCATCGAATGGCCAAATTTGGCAAAATCGGGAGAAGTCTGAGTATTCTGGGGCAATGGGTGTTATGGGTCTAAGCTTAATTGTACTAGTGCATGCCTTGATTTTGTTTTCGGGGGTTGCGGGGTTGAATTTGAGAAGTGGGTTTGAAAATAGGCACGTTGGGCCGTTTGGCAGGCTAGGTCGAGCTCGCCGAACCACTCGGCGGTTCGTCTAATGTCCCCACCTCGCCTCTAATTTCATGCTTTATTTGTTGAGTGATTCTGTAACATTTAGCGAGAAGCCTGATGTCGTCAAAACCACTCGGTGACTCACCGAAAGGCTTCTTGTTCGCCCTTTGTCTGCACCCCTGAACCTTTGTTGCACTGTAACTTTCGGCGGACAAACCCTTGCTCGCCGAAACTAGTGGGTGATTCGCCAAAAGGGGCTTCCCATCGCCAACTTACTATAATTTTTTAGTCAATCCCTTCGGCGAGCCTGATCTAGCCTGCCAAAGAGATTCGGTGACTCACCGACTGGATCGACGAGTCTGTCTGTAACTGCATTTCTGTACTCTTAATCAAATTATTTCTAACTTTTGTTTGATATTTTACAGATATGGTGCAAACAAATCTAGATAGGCCACCCCAGAAAAAGGCACGGGGCATTACCATAAATGAAGGGGGAGCAAATCCTCCAAATAAGAGAAGGCAAAAGGCAAAAGGCAAAAGGCAAAAGGCAAAAGGCAAAAGAATGAAGCACTCAGCTGAGAGAGTGGTTGTTGACAGCCGGGATACTTTGTCTGAGCCTGAAGACAAGCAACCTTTAATTTCCTGAAGAGATGAGATTTGGGCTTGATCTCAACCTACGTCCACCAGAGTTCCCTCAGCTACCACCCCTCCTGCAATAGAATCAATGCTAGCTCAGGCACCTCCTGTGACCCCTGCGTGTCCTATCTTTCCTCCTCCCAGGCTTCTGAACAGATTGAAAGGTGATGGTTTACGAACCATCCTCGAGGAAAAACTTCTTTCTACAGAAGGCTTGGAGGGAAAGTATTCAGATGTGAGGGAGACCCTCCAATTCCACAGGTTCGAGTAGTTGACTAGGCCCCGAGGCCCCTATATTCCCTCTTGGGTTCGTGAGTTTTACACAGCTTATTGTGATTTGGTTCCCAAGAGCAAGATGAAGGTCAGTGAGTTCAGACCGGTTAAGGCGGTCATGGTCCGGGGCAAGGAGGTCGGATTCAACAGTGAGTACATTAATGTTGTACTAGGTAGAGATCTGCACGCTACACACCCGTATGATGGATTGCCTGTTGCTCATTCCTTGGATGATCTGAAGGGCTGGCTGGCACCTTTAATTTCTGATACCACCCCGAGGTGGATCGAGGCGGGCGCCCCTATTGAGAAGAGGGATTTGAGTATTGCTGCTTTATATACCGTGAGTTTTCGGTATTTTTAATACATTTCACTCAAGAGTTATGTTTGTCTAGGGCCATTTTGTATTGATTTTTATGTATTTTTCTCATGTTTGCATGAAATATGTTCAGACGTGGAATCTGAGAGACGTAACGGAAGGATGTACAGAAAAGGGCATCTACGGAGGTGATCCACGAACCGTAGGTCCATTCACGCTCCGTAGATGGGTGTCTTAGATGGGAAGGAAAGACTTAAAGGAAAATCAATGAATTCTTGACCAAGTGTGGAACCACGGTTTCAATCAACAGACGTAGATTGATCATCAGACTGTACTGCTGATCCGTAAAATGATTCAGAGAGGGGTTCCAGTACCTGATTTTGAATATTCTAAGTATGGAGCTACGGAGGAGGATCCACGGACCGTAGATAAATCCATGGTCCGTACCGGTGCTCCATTGTTTGGTTAAGATATTTGAAGATTTTGAAGTTAGAAATTTGCCCAAGTCTTGAGTCATGGAAGGGACCTATGGACCGTAGATCAATCCACGGTCTGTAGGTCAGTATCGTTGATTGAAACCGCATCCTGAAACAATATTTCCTTATTTCGTTTCCTTTTTAGTTAGGACTTATTTTTCTATATATAGGGCATGGAAACCTCGTTTTTGGAGGTTAAACTTTATTATTTTAGTTCTAGTTTTTGGCTTTGGAGATTAACTTTCAACTTTAGCAATTCTTAATTTCCTAAGTTTGTTTTGAAGATTTTGGTTTGGAAATTCAAGTTGAAATTATGGGTTTATTATTCTCATTACATAAGTTCATGATTTCTTCTTCTAAAAATATGAATTGTGTTCTTACTAATATGCGTATCTAAATCCACAACTAGGGTTGTGGGAACCTTGAGCGATTAACAAAGTATGAATAGTAACAAAGCAATTCTTAAATAGTGTTGTTGCATGCATTGATAATTATTTCGTTTAGAAGTCCTTTTAACGAGTGCACGCGTTATAACTCGTCTTGTTGCTACTTGCCAGACCAAGGAGGTAGTTAATAAGAAAAGAATTATCAACATAGATTTAGTGTGAAACTATCTAATAGTCTAATGTCGATTGGTGCGAGGGTGAAAACTAAGCCATACATCGATGCGATGTCTAATATGAGGTAAAGGTAAGGGTTAGTAAATTATACACACGTAGCCGGACCAAGGTTCGGGGTGAAATTCTCTAGATGTCGAACCAAGGATTTAGAGATACCTAACTTATCACTTTGCATGTAATACACTAGGAAAAGATTGCTATTCTTGGATTACGATGTTATGAGCTTATGGGGAACACATACACCCTATTTACTTTCTCATCTTGATAACAACTAAAGTTTGAATCTTGCTCATTGATTACTTACATCATTTCCTTTATTTGTTTCACAAATCCCCCCCCCCCTCCTTAATTACTTGTTTTTTGGAAATACATTGACTAAATGAGTATAATCGTGGGTTAAAGTTAAGTTTAAGCCATATTCCTCGTGAGATCGACGCCAACCTACAAGTTGGGTTCTTTACTTGATAACGATCGCTTATGTTTCTTTAGGGAGGTGTAATTTGAGCGTATCAAATTTTGGCTCTGCTTTAGGGGAATTTGGCTTTTAGATTAAGTTTAACCACGTTATTAAACTTTAGTCAAATATTTCTTAATTTTACTTTTTTATTGTGTTTTTGTCTCTCTCAGGTTCCTACTGTAGTGTATGCCAAGTACACGGAGTCAAGGAGAACCACTTACTCCCTACGATCCAGAACTGAACAAAACATTCCAGAGAATGAATAATCAAGGAGTGCTAGCTAATCCTATCGTAGGAGAAGTAGGTGATGGTGTTGGGTTGCAGCCTCTGAGGGTTGGTGATGAGAATAATCAGGTTCAAGCTGAGAATCTATTGAGAGTTGCAGTGAGGGTACAGGATCAACCAGGGCCAAGATTGCATGATAACTATAAGGTCAACTTTAATACTGCTGATTCTGACGGACCTCTTGTCCTACCTCCTCTACCGCCGGGGCATACATTTGTGGTGACTAGAAGTTTGATGCAGATGCTTACAACGAGGGGCTTGTTTTCGGGTATGGCATCTGAAGATCCATATGCTCACATAGCCAAGCTAAGGAGTGTTTGCAAAAGTTGTGTGGGTCGACCGGACCTGGACATGGATGTCATTGGATTGCTAGTATTCCCTCTATCATTGACCGACGATGCTGCTATGTGGTTTATGAGCTTCCTTATAATTCAATCTACACATGGAACCAATTGAGAGATGCGTTCCTAGCAAGATTCTTTCCAGTGTCCAAGAAGCTGAACCACAAAGATAAACTCAACAATTTTGTAGCACTATCTGGAGAGTCCGTGAGTAGTTCTTAGGACATGTTCACTGCTTTCATACGAGGTGTTCTGAATCACCGGATTGATGATGAGTTGCTGAAGGAATATTTCTACCAAGGTCAGGATGACAACATTAAGACAGTGCTTGATACTATTGCTGGAGGTTCATATGGTTATTGCACTTTTGAGAAGATTGCAGAGAAAATGGAGAAGATCTCTCGAAACAACAAAGCTTGGAGCACTAGAAAGTCGGATAATGGGAGGAACATGTTTGTCGTTCAAGCTACAAACAACCAATCTGCAGATGAGATTTGTGAGGGGATGGCTCAGATGAGGACCAAACTAGGATTGGTGTTGAAGCATGTGAGCGGAGGTGCGGAGAAAGTAAATGCTGTGAATTATTTGACTAGAAATCCACCACCGGTTGAGGAGTATTTCTATGAAGAGGATACTTATGCGGTGAATGATCAGATGGGGGTTTTCTGACCAAATGCCCAAGGTCCCAATATGGATAATTGGCGCCAAGGTCAAGGAAATCAAGGTCAAAACTATGGCAACTACAACAGAGAGGGTCAATATGTATGGGATGGCAATTACAATCGCGACAACCACTACAACCGGAATGACTATGGCAACAGAAACGATCGAGTTGGTCTTTATGTTCCTCCTTAAAATCGGGAACCTGGTAATAGGGAAGCTAGGGGTAGTATATCGCGCGTTGAGGAGATGATGCAAAAGATGTTGAAGAAGTTTGACACTACTAATCAAAATGTGAACGAGATGTGCACTGAGTTGTCTGAAATTGGCAAGAAAGTTGATGCTCATGCAGTGTAGATAAAGAAACTTGAGCAACAATTTAGTCAGTTGTCCGCTACTGTGAATACACGCTAACCAGACACGCTTCCCAGTAATACCATCCAGAATCCGAAGAATGATGGGCATTGTATGGCAATCACGACTCGCGGAGGAAAGTAGACTATTGACCCCCCCATGTCATCCGATGTAGAAAAAGTGGTAGAAATAGATGGTGATGAGATTGATGTTACCGAAGAGACTAAAAATGCCATAGAGAAGGAAACAGAGATAGCCCAAAAGGTTTTTCCCATGCCTAGACCCCCACCTCATTTCCCATAGAGGTTAGTGCAGAAGGCTGAAGAAGGAAAGTACCGCAGGTTCATAACTATGTTGAAACAATTTTCCATCAATGTCCCTTTGATAGAAGCTTTGGAGCAAATGCCTAGGTATGCAAAGTTCATGAAGGACTTGGTGACCAAAAAGAGGGCTGTCAGTTTTGAGAATGATGAGAGGTTGCACCATTGTAGTGCCATTTCTACGAGGTCACTGGTACAAACGAGAGAGGATCATGGAGCTTTCACTATTCCATGCACCATCGGTAAGATGCACTTTGTGAAAGCTTTGTGTGATTTGGGTGCCATCATTAACTTGATGCCATTGTCGATTTATAAGAAGTTGAGTTTAGGAGCTCCAAAACCAATTGTGATGCATTTACTTATGGATGATAGAACTGTGAAAAAGCCCATTGGAGTGATTCACGATGTCCTTCTGAAAGTGGGGCCGTTCATTTTTTTGGCAGACTTTGTTATACTTGATTGTGAGGTTGACTTTGAGGTCCCCATCATCTTAGGGAGACCATTCCTTACTACTGGGCGTGCCTTAGTCGATATGGAGAAAGGGTAGATGAAGTTTCGACTAAATAAGGAGGAGGTAACTTTTAACGTCTGTAAGTCTATGAAGCAGGAAAGTGATCTTAAATCGGTATCGATGGTGAGTCACACTTTCGGAAGAGGTGCCAAAGTATTTAGTAAGGAGAAGTTAGGTGCAGCCTTGTACACGGAGAAGAAGCATCATGCTCAAAAGACAAAAAAGCACAAACTAACTCCTGGTGATCTGGTGTTGTTTTATAAATCAAGGTTGGCTGTTTTCCGGGATGATCTAAGTCCCAGTGGAGTGGACCATTCAAACTGACCCAACTGTCCCCACATGGAATGGCTGAGCTCGACAAAAAGAGCGGGACAAGGTTCAAAGCCGACGAACGGAGGATAAAATGCTACATGGGAAATTCTGAGAGTGTAAATGCAGTGATAAAGGCATGGCATCTTGATGAAGTCTGAGTAATCAAGGGGCATGCGTCGTGCCGCGACGTTAAATCTAGCCAACTATAGGTTTTTATTTTCGATTTAAGATTTTTCTTCGTTTATTTGAATTTTTGTAATCCTTTAGGTAGGTGTTTTATTTTCTATATTAGTGTTGGCTAGATATAGCATAGAGTCCGTGTCTAAAAAGTGTCCAGAAATTGTAAAAAGAAAGGCCCAACGGTTGCTACATGTGAAGGGATGAAAAGTAAAATCTGCAGAAAAAGGATTGTGCAGAGGTCTACGGACCCCATCGACGGTTTGTGGATCAATCCATGGACCGTGAATGGTGTCTGTAGATCCCAGGTATGTATCCTAAATTTATCCAAGTGTGGGTGCCTCTAGCAGTGTTAGCACTACTGATGGTTCAACGAGAATTGATGTTAGCACTTCTGATGGTGTTGAGATGAGAGATACGGGTACTACTGAGGTTACCCAAGTGTTGATCTAGCGGGCTCAGGGAAACCGGACCCACCCGCTTGTTGATAGTTCATCGGGCGCCATAGGTTTGCTTCACCTAATCCATTACTTTTTACTGTTTTTGTGTGCATTGGGGACAATTGCGCCTATTTTTTATTGAGGGTGGGGTAAATGGATTGTGAGTGATAGGGTGAAGTCTGAGTAACCCAACTCATAATCCTCTCTTAGGGTTTTCTTGCCTGTGTTCTTTTCCCCCAAGAGACTGCTTAATTTCTGTTGAACCGGTATGTGTTAGTATTGTATGTGTAGAAGCATGAGAAAAAATGAAGCATGATGGCAACAACTTTTTGAAAAAAATGATACCCATCAAAAAATGATATGTGCTAAAAATCTGTAGGCTAGAATGAGTTGAATGTGTTCGTGCAGAGTAGGACATGATAATGAACCAACTTGATAGCATGACTTAAGCTAAAACTTGAACTGGGTAATCTGATAATGAAACTATGTGCCAAGAGTGTGTGAGAATAGTTGATTGTTCAAACTTTTTTTGTGCCAATCTAGAACTTGCCCGGTTAGTCCTGCTAAGACAATCTACTCTAGAAGATAGGAAGTGATCATAGGCCCTTGTTCTGATAAGTCCGCAAATTGCCTAAAAGAAGAATCCAACCAAATGAAATAAAATGTTCCCTTTGATCCAAATGCTTTGAGCCTAAATTAGACCATTTCTTTCTAACCCCCTAACTCACCTTCCCATAATCTACTATGTTGGCCCCGGTCCCTCCTTCGACATGTGCACCTCGACTTAGGCCAAAAGCCTAAGTTGAGGGTGGCTAATGTAAAAAGTAACCTCAATCTTGGCCCTGATCCGACATCAGGTATCGTGCACCTCAACCAATGGAAAATCCAGAAGTTGCGGGTCGCTATGAAAGAGGAAACCGAAAGAAAAATTGGTATGAAAAGAGTTTGATGTTGAAAAAGAGAAAAAGAAAAGAGAGGAAAGGATGTGACTTGTTGAAAGCTAAAGAAAAGAATAAAATGCAAGAAAAAGATGAAAGTGAAAAATAAAGAGCTACAAAGTCTAAAGTCACATCCATGGTTGAAGAGAAGCAAGGGAAAGAAGGTAAAATGGTAGGATGTCAAAAATAGGGAAAAAAGAGGTAGAAAGCCTAATGTAATGACAAGGAGGGCAGAAAGTCACTAAAACATACCCAAATGTATCACACCTGACCGTGAGCCTACGTTACAAGACAAGAAAGTCCTATAGTGATCCTAGAACCTAGTTTGGAGAGTCTAAGCAGTGAAAATAAGGGCAAGCCTATGGTATTGAGCACTAACTGTACTTGAAGTTACTTCTGAGTGTGAGTGTTGAATAAATTCTTGTACTCAAAATCAAATTTATTATGTGAAAAAGGGATTTCATTTGAAGTAAGGGCACTAGTTACATTGTCGGAAAGTTGGTAATTTGGTTATAGTAAAACAGTGTATGTTGTGTGTTCATTGGTCGGTCTTTGTCATGTTTGGATCCGCACAAGTTAGCTTGTTGAGTTTGAGAGAAAAAAATTGCACTCGAGAAGAGAGTCAGGGTAGAGAGCCATGTGATTGCTTGTGCTTGAAATGCTTACTTCTAATACCTCTGAATCTTCAAATTTATTCACTTACAAAATTTCTGACTTCTTCTTCTTCTGCACAAATTTTTATTCGTGTACTTTACTGCCGTGAGTGGCTTGCTGACACCATTGTTTTGGGTATCAATATCGTGATGAATAAAATTATTCTATCCTAAGAGGATATATTCCAATTCAAACCTCATATACTAGAGGGGAAGAATTTCTTTAAGGGGACACTATGCATTATGTAGGCTCAATTTTCTTTACATTCTATTTCATACGTCTGTTACAGATTCTGGTACATTTTACAGTAATTAGTTTTTGATAATTAATTTATGTTCTTCACTACGTGATTTAAACTTTGGAATTTTACTGTTTTTGCAAAGTTTTTTTTATCAGTAGTATTTTTTAGAATATATATTGCATAACAATCTTTAGGAAATTATATTTTAATTGTTAATCTGCGTTTCTGGTGGAGACAAAGACCTTCGTGGTTTTATACTCCTTTTAAGTTTGCAATTTAAGTTATTGCTTACTGTATCAGTTGTATCGATTTTTGTTTATAAAAAATGGCAATTGAAAATGCTACGACTTCGGGGGTTGTTGATGCACCAACCCAAACTGTTATACCACCAACAGAGAAACCGAAAAAATTCTCTGATGTGAATTTCAAAAGATGGCAGCAATAAATATTTTTCTAGCTTTCCACTCTTGGTCTGCAGAAGTTTACCAATGAAGAAACTCCAGTGCATGTTGTTGATATGCCAAACAGAGAAAAATTCATGATTATTGAAGCATGGAAACATACAGACTTCCTATGTAAGGGCTGCATTTTAAGTGCTTTAGAGGATGACTTATGTAATGTTTTCAGTGCATTGAGAACTTCAAAAGAATTGTGTAATGCACTTAAGAAGAAATATAAGACAGAAGATGCATGCTTGAAGAAGTTTATGGTCGCAAAGTTTTTAGACTATAAAATTAAAGATAGTAAAACTGTTGGATCACTAGTGCAGGAGCTTCAACTTATTTTCCATGATCTGATCACTGAGGACATGGTAATTAATGAAGCTTTTCAAGTGGCTGCAATGATTGAGAAATTACCTCCTTCCTGGAACGACTTCAAGAATCATTTAAAGCACAAACGCAAGGAAATGGAGCTTGAAAGTCTTGTGATTCGGCACAAGATCAAGGAAGATAACAAGACCGTCCAAAAGAAGTCTCATGGGAGTTCGACAATAATGGGATTTAATATTACTGAAGAAGCTCCCACCAAAGGCAAGAAGAGAAAAAAGTCCAACGGACAGAAGTCATAATAGGCCAAAAAGAAATTCAAGGAACCTGTTACAATTGTGGTAAGGCTGATCACAAGTCTTTTGACTGTCGTGCACCAAGAAAGGACAAGGACAAAGGCAAAAGGCAAAAGTCAAGCAAACATTGTGGAGGAGATGGAAGACGCAGATGACCTCTGTGCAATGATCTCGTAGTGCAAGTTAGTTGGAAATCCCAAGGAGTGGTTTCTCGACTCAGGTGCCACTCGACATATTTTCACTGCAAAAGAAGCCTTTTTGACGTATACTCCTGCTGAGTTCGATGAAGATGTTTTCAAGGGGAACACAACAACAACAAGGATTGCAAGAAATGGGAAAGTAATGTTGAAAATGACATTCGACAAAGTGTTGACTTTGAACAATGTTCTACACGTTCCTACTATTAGGAAGAATCTAGTTTCTGTTGCACTGCTCGTTAAGAACAGGTTTAAGTATGTCGTAGTTAGTGACAAAGTTGTAATAAGTAAGAATGAGATGTTCTTAGGAAAGGGCTACCTCACTGAGGACCTTTTCAAACTGAATGTAATGGTTGTTGACAGTATTAATAAGAAATCTGCTTCTGTTTACTTATTGGGGTCAAATGATTTATGGCATGCCCGTTTGGAACATGTATATTACAAGCCTTGCGAAAATTGATTACTTTATAAGTATTTCCTAACTTCAAGTGTGATAAATCGAAATGTGAAATTTGTGTTGAATGTAAGTTTGTTAAACATCCTTATAAGTCTGTTGACAAGATCTCAAATCCTTTAGACTTAATTCATAAAGATATATGTGATATGAAGTCAATACCATCTCGCGATGGGAAAAAGTATTTTATAACTTTTATTGACGATTGCACTCGGTTTTGTTACGCATATTTTCTTAATAGTAAGGATGAAGCTATTGATGCATATAATAAATACAAAAAAATGATGTGAAGAATCAATTAAATCGAAAGATAAAAATGATTCGGAGTGATAGGGGTGGAGAATACAAATCTACTTTTGCAGAGATATGTTGGGAATATAGTATTATTCATCAAACTACTACACCCTATACACAACAATCAAACAGATTGGCGGAACGGAAGAACATAACACTAAAGGAAATGATATTTTTAATCAGTTATGGTTCACCGCAAAACTTGTGTGGGGAAGCTATCTTTCTGGCTAACAAGATACTCAATAGGGTACCCCATAGCAAAACACAAACGATTCCTTATAAGTTATGGAAAGGAAGGAAACCCAACTTAAAATACTTCAAAGTGTGGAGGTGTTTAGCCAAGGTAGAGGTTCCTTTACCCAAGAGGGTAAAAATAAGACCTAAAATAGTGGATTGTGTATTTATTGGATATGTTGCGAACAGTAAGGCCTGTTTGTTTTTGGTTCACAAAGTTGAGTTCATGTTAATACGGTAATTGAGTTAGATAATGTTTAGTTCTGTGAACACATTTATCCGTATAAAACTGAATGTGATTCGACAAGGGAAAGACTTAAACGACTATGGGAAAAATCAACGGAAAATACAGTACCTAAAGAGGATCCCAGTCGTAGTAATCGTCCACGAATATCCACTTCTTTCGGACCAGATTTTGTGGCATTCTTGCTTGAAAATGAGCCTTAAACATTTAAAGTAGCGATGTCTTCGTCTGAGTCAACTTATTGGAAAGAAGCAGTCAATAGTGACATCGAATCAATTTTGAGTAACCATACTTGGGAATTGGCTGTTCTTCCTCCAGAAAATAAACCTTTAGGATTAAAGTGGATCTCCAAAAGGAATATGAAAGCCGATGGGACTATTGACAAACATAAGGCTAGACTTGTAGTCAAAGGGTACAAACAAAAAGAAGGTTTGCATTACTTTGATACATACACTCCAATAACAAGGATAACATTTATTAGGATGTTAATAGCCCTAGAGGCAGTGCATGATCTTAAAATCCACCAGATGGATGTTAAGATAGCCTTCTTAAATGGAGAGTTGGACGAAGAAATTCACATGGAACAACCTGAGGGGTTTGTATTTCCTGGTAAAGAAGAGAAAATGTGCAAACTTGTTTAGTCACTTTATGGGCTCAAACAAGCACCTAAACAATGGCATGCTAAATTTGTCCAAACAATGTTGGCAAATGGATTCATGATTAACGAATGTGATAAATATGTTTACATTAAAAATATTCTAAATCATGAAGTCATTGTTTGTCTGTATGTTGATGACATGTTAATAATGAGTAAAAATATTGACGATATAAATGCTACTAAACGCATGTTGTCCAACAAATTCGATATGAAAGACTTAGGAGTTGTTGATTTCATCTTAGGGAACATGATTCTCAAAACTCCTCTAGGACTAGCCTTATCTCAATCTCATTATATTGAAAGAGTATTGGAAAAGTTCAAGTACTTGAATTTCAACGATGTCAAAACTCCAATTGATATAAGTTTTACATTTCAAAAGAATGAAAGTGAAAGTGACCCTCAATTGGAATATGCAAGAGTGTTGGGAAGTTTGATGTATATTATGAATTTTACGCAACCAGATATAACATATGTTATTAGCAAGCTAAGTCGGTTCACTAGTAATCTTAATCAAACTCACTTAATGACAATGAAACCTGTGTTGAGGTATCTGAAACATACACAACATTATGGTTTGCATTATAATAAATATCATGTCGTGATTGAAGGATATAGTGATGCAAATTGGATCACCAGGTCAAATGAAGTAAAATCCACAAGTGGTTATATGTTTACACTTGGTAGAGGAGCAGTCTCTTGGAAATCATCCAAACACACATGTATCGCTCGCTCCACAATGGAATATGAATTTATTGTCTTAGATAAGGATGGTGAAGAAATTGAATGGCTCCGGAATTTCTTAGAGGACATTCCATTCTGGCCCAAACCTATGCGACTTATATGCATACATTGTGATAGTCAAGCAGCAATAGGTAGGGCAGAGAACGTCATGTACAATGGGAAATCTCGTCATATACGACGGAGACAAAATATCGTAAGACAACTACTCTCTAGTGAAATCATCACAATTTACTATGTGAAGTCAAGAGATAATGTGTGAGATCCACTAACAAAAGGCCTAGTGAGAGAGGTAGTTGAAAGATCATCTAAGAGAATGGGTTTACGGCTTAGGACAAGTCAACATGGCGGTAAGTCTACCTAGCAAACTGGAGATCCCAAGAGCTAGGTTCAAGGAGAAAAACAAAGTTTTGACTAACGGTTTGACATTGTCAATCAACTCAATCCATTCTCACAATGAGACAATGTTTAGGAACGAGGTTAAAACATTAAGTCTTGTTAATGAGTTAATAAAGCTTAAAGTTTTTTTAATGATTTGCTATGTTTGGTAGACTTGACCAAATAGTGTATCTACCCAATGACAAAGGTTAGAAATCACCTATGTGAGTGTGAAGTGTAAGCCGCTTCAAAGAGAATTATTGTAAAAACCCTATATTTTATACACTCATGAAACCAGGAGGTGTTCATGGTTGAAACGGACACAACCGTAAGAACCATAAACGGTATAGGGTTAATTGTGTGACATATGGTTCTCTAGGTATACACTAAAGCTCGGCGTTTCAAGATATCACATCTATCGATTGACCGAGTATATCCGACAGATGTTCACTACAGAAAGTTCAACGAAAAACCTACTAATCCAGATGTAATTGATCCTTGCTTGTAAAGTATACACTCGTCCGTGTATTCCTGTATGTTATAACCATTCCCCATTCATGTGGAAGATTGATGGGTATATAGCAAGAGTTAATGGGAAATGGAGCGAAGATGAAAAAATGAATTTTAAAAGTTCTCTTATGCTTTAGTAAAAAGGAATTTCTCCCTCATTGGTGGTGGAAATAAAAATTAAAGTGTTTAAATAGAGAAACACTTCTATTAGTTGTTAAAAGGGTTGGAAAGAGGGGGGTCCCTCGTGCCGTCGTCGTCACTCGCTTGGCTTCGGCTTTGGAAAATGACCGATCGAGAGAGTGATTTAAAACATATTTCCTATTTTTTTTGAATTTCCCACCGTTGGAGATGACTGTTCTGAAAGGTTGCAACTTTCAGGAATAACCATGACCATTTGAAAGGTTGCAAACTTTCATGAATGGTCGTGTGGTTTTTGAAAGGTTGCAACCATTCGGAACTAGTGCTTCTTGGCTATAAATACCTGTTAATCCTCATATTTTTTACTTAAGAAATTTCTGACTTCTTCTTCTTCTTCTACACAAACTGTTATTCGTGTACTTTACTGTCGTTGAGTGGCTCGCTGACACCATAGTTTTGGGTATCAATATGGTGGTGAATAAAATCGTTCTGTCCTAGGAGGATATATTCCAATTCAAACCTCGGATACTAGAGGGGAATAACTTCCATAAGGGGACATTGTGCATTCAAACGACTCATTAGTATTTTTCTTTTCTTTTTTATGTTTCTACAACTTATATAAACTTTGTCCTAATTAAACTTTCTTCTGCTTGTCTCTGCCCAACCTATGTGCTACAATAATCTGGTATTCCATTAGTGATGACCTACCAAAGGAATTCGTACCAAAACCTTAAATTTTCATCACATTAACTTTGCTGGTAGGCGTCATTGTCAAAGCCAGCAATAGATGGCCTACGTTCCATGCTGGTGAACCACCACCAAAACCACCATTAAACTATGCAACGGCTTTTAATAAAGTAGAAGACAAAATCACAATGCCTATCCCTATCAAAGTTATTACTTACATCCATGGAAACCCAACTGTATTATGGGAGGAAGAAGAGGTTCAAATCATGATCATTAAAGAAGGTTTACACTATGCCATAACTGAATTTTTTTCTTACGGCTGGTTAAACCTAGAAAAGATTCGTAAATTGGTCCTTTACGGTGTGAGATATCAAGCATGAATGTACGGAAGGATTCTTGAGTGATAGACACATACTAATTCGTCTTACCAATATGAAAAATTACGTACATGTCATGTCAAAACCGACATATTTTTTTAAGGCTAAAGACCAATATAATATCAGATGTGACCTCTAAAGTGGGAACCCTAGTTCAACCTAGAGGCGAAAACTACTACTGCCTTAGCATGGATCTCCTTTTTTTCCCTATCACCTAACTTTTTCGTTAAAGAATCCTTGTTTACGATGGCCAAAGCAGTGGCTAAATCGTTACATGTTGTCATGGCTACAATAAGTAAATCTAGACCTAGTTTTATCAAGTTAAAGGTTGAAGTCGACTTATTGAAATAATTTCTCAAACAGATCAATGTTGGAGTTAAGAAGACATATTCTGGGGAAATCATCTCAACATGGATAAAATTCTTATACGATTACGTGCCAAAGTATTGCAAATATTACGAACTTCAAGGTAGAGGCATGATTTTTGTCGAGGGGGCTCAAAAAGATAAGTAAGCACACTAATAGTATTCACAAATAAGTGGATCAGGGCGGGTCAAATATAAAAATGTCAGATTCATCATAAAGAACTAAATAAAATTCAACTTTCAACACAAACAATAAAATCGAGGAAGTATGTGTTTGACAGACATAATATTAAAATGAGTACGAGAGAATGTATTTTTTTAAATTTTAATTATGGTCTTGTCTCCATCATTTTTCTATAAATGTGTTACTAGTATATATATTCGTGTAATACATATATAATATTAAAAAAATATTTTAAATATTTTTATTGTGATATCTTGTTCGAGCATATTAAATCGTACAAAAGTTCAACTATCATATTGTTCCTCATTAATGAAATTTAATCCCTTGGGGGGGGGGGGGGGGGGGGGGGGGGGGGGG
>JAJOOB010028461.1:0-29698 GCA_029582485.1 Solanum tarapatanum | reverse complement strand
AATTATTTGTAATACATAAAAAAATAATGGTAAAGTTTTTCCATAGACAATTGATTATGATTTTATAGTATATTTAAAAAATCGTTTTAATTTATTTGCAAACTTAAATATTATGAAGTTATATAAATACAATAATAAGACGATCTTAGTTATTTGATTTTCTAAGTTATTGTAACATCTCGCAACTAGAAAGAAATGGAAGGAAGTTTAAAATCTGGAAATAGTTATTTTTGCAAAATTATAAGGAAATCTGGAAAATTTTAAGTAAGTTAAAGTTAGTTTTTGGTTAACTTCAAACGACAATAACCCCTATATCAGGATGAGTTAGGTGTAGTTCCAGAAATAGTTGGAAAGCTCTTGGAATGATCTTTCCAACACCGCCAAGTTTGCGCGATTTCGAGTTTGTATGAGTGAGTTATGCCCGTTAGAAGTTGGGTTGTTGGACTAAAGAAATGTCCAATCCGGAATTTTAAGGGGTATTTTAGTCTTTTCATTGCCCTATTATTTTAATCCATTTTTAGGAGTTTAATATGGGTCAAATCAGCTTTTAGTCAATTTTAGAATTTGGGATTTCACGCTAGGGCTAAGGAGAAAGGAGAAGAAAAACCAAGAACGTTCAAGATCGTCAAAGTTTGGCTTGTGGAATTCATCGGGGGTGATCCCTACAAGGTATCTGAGATCACATAGTGTTGGGTTAGTTTACCCATACGCCAAAAATGTTTAATTCAGCGTATTTTGATCCTAAAGGGATTGAGAAATTGATGTTCTTGATAGTTGTTTTTGAATTGATTTCGTTCTTGAATATGAGCTGGGATTAAAGAGTTTCTTGATGATTAAGTGTTGTTTCCTTGAGTTGTTTGGTTTAGATTTTGTGTATATGATTTGGGTACATGTATCTAACGTGAATTTGGGAAAAAGAATCATATTGAAATGATTTAGGATCAGAAAACGAGTTCAAAAACTCGTCAGACTCACCTGGGGAGGGCTAGGCGCGTCACGCCCCTATACCGCCAGGAGGCTGGGCGGCGCGCCTGCTGGTCACTCAAAACAAGCCCCAGTAAGTTGGGGCCTGGCGCATTCCAGATCGGTGTTTTTCACTAATTTTTCATCGTTTAGCCTATTTAAGTTATTCTAAAGTGTCCTAACACTTTCCATTGATTCTAACTACTCTAAATGACTTCTAAACACCTAGAATTCATCCATAAACATGAATCTTAACCTTGAATCCATAAATTCAAATTCAAGGAATGTCAAGAGCCAAGTCTAGGAAGTTTTGAGAGACTTTTCAAGAAGTCTTTTGCAAATGCTTTTAACCTTGTTTTAAGACTTAAAGTTCAAGTTGAGTAAAGAGTAAAAATTATAGATCAAAGTTCTTTTCTTTAAAAAGTATATGGGGACTAAGTATTCCCAAAGAGAGTAAATGTTTTTACATTTAAATAAGAACGGAAACTGAGATTTCCAAAGAGTCTTGGGGCTAGTTTTCAGAAAAGAGTAATAGCTTTCTAAATGAAGCAAGAAGGGAAACTGAGATTTCCAAGATATCCTTTGAGCTATGTTTTTTAGCACTATTCTCAAATCACAGAAGAAGTTTGTTTTCTTTAATAACATTAGAGCTAGTATATTTTGGGAGTAGTATTGAGCACCGAATTGGGGGCAAGCATGAATTCAAATAACTCACGTCTCCATAAAACCATGTAGCCACCATCGGTAGAAAAGGGTCATACTTTTTGGATGAACCCTTTTCACAATAGTCTAGTGGATCCACTTAGTAGTTCAGGTTCTATACCTTTGGCCGGGTATAGGATGCATTGAAAGCGTGAGGTAGATCGATGTATTATCACTATAGCTCTTATGTGATAGTTGTCGGTTATAGAAACTCCCACAGAAGTTATTGTATTTTTAACACACATCAGTTTATTGTATTTTTACATACATTTCAGAGTTATGTTGTATCCTTGTATATACACAGAGTTGACATCATGTTTTTTTAACAATTATTCTTTATATTGCACTTGTTTTAAACTGCTTTATATTAAAATGAGTTCAGTTATGTATTCATGAGTTAAGAACAGCCAAGGTAAGTGTTTCTTTCAGATTCCTTTTCAAGCCTATGTTGTTTTAGCATTCCAACTCGCATACTCGTACATTCAATGTACTAATGACAGTTGGCCTGCATCATCTTATGATGCAGACATAGGTAACTAGGATTGGCATTCGGTGTATCGTTGATCCAGTGAGCAGTTCAGAGTCTGTTGGTGAGCCTCTTTGTATTTCAGAGGACTCCTTTTCAGTGCTTCCAGTTTTAGTATTAGTTCATTAGGATGTCGTGGGCCTGTCCCGACATCCATCTCAATTGTTTAGAAGCTTCATAGACAGACAGTCAGATCTTAGTCCTTTGAGTCTTTTCATTATCAGTCTTATGTTAAAGACTTGAGTTGCCACTTTTGGCCAAGTTGAATGTTTAATCCTTAAAACATTCTCAGTTATATTATTAGTTACTTCAGTTTAGTTCATTAATCATTATAGATATGAATATTTTATTCCGCTGAGTTGAGTAAGCCAGGCTAAGGGTTTGCTTGGGGACAACAATGGTCTTGGCGTGCCAGTCCCACCCAGGGTGTAGGCTGTGGGTATGACAAACTTGGTATCAGAGCATAGAGTTCAAGAGTCCTATGGAGTCTACGAAGACGTGCCTGTAGAGTCCTAATTATTAGTGTGAAGCGCGCCACATCTATAATTAGGAGGTTGTAACATTTAGGAACTATCTCACTTCTTTCATACTCATTTTATACATTAGAGTTTAATCTCTAAAAAATTTCCCTTTAATTCGGGCTTACGCATGCTTTTCAGATAATCATGCCTCCACGAATAGCTGTTAGAGGACGTCCTGCTAGGGGTAATGTTGAGGAGCAAGAGTTACCCAGTGCACCTAAAGTCCCACCGCAAGGAGAAGTTACTAATGCCGAGTTCAGAGAGGCTATAAGGATGCTCAGTCAAGTTGTGACTAATCAGGTTGGGCAATAGAAAGGAGCTCAGCAAAAAGAGGCTGACACTTCAAGGATTCGTGAGTTCTTGAGGATGAACCGTCCAAGTTTTACTGGTTCAAGCACTCTAGAGGATCCAGAGAACTTCATTGAGGCGTTGAAAAATGTGTTCGATGTGATGCATGTTACTGATACTGTGAGAGTTGAGCTAGCTGCATATCAGATGAAAAATGTTTCTAGGACTTGGTTTGATCAATGGAAAGGGGGTAGAACTGAGGAAGCAGCACCTGCGAGTTGGGCTTGTTTTGAAGTGGCCTTCTTGGGTCATTTCTTTCCCCAGGAACTGAAGGAGGCTAAGGTACGTGAGTTCCTCACACTTAAGCAGGATTCTCTAAGCGTTCATGAATGTGGGTTGAAGTTCACCCAACTATCCTGATATGCTCCGGAGATGGTTAAGGACATGAGAAGTAGAATGAGATTGTTCGTTGCTGAGTTGGGCTGTGAATTAAGCAAAGAGGGCTGGGCAACAATGCTTATTGCGGACATCGACATTTCGAGGTTGATGGGCTATGTGCAGCAAGTAGAGGAAGAGAAGCTGAGGGATAGAGAGGAATTCAAGGACAAAAGGGCTAAGACAGGGAATGAGTACGGGTAGCAAAATAGTATTGCCAACCGGTCATCTTTCCAACAGAAACAGAAGGGACTTGCTCCATCATCTGCTAGTGCACCTGCACCTAAGAAGAAAAGTGAGTACAATAATCAGAACGTCAGAGCTAAACCTGCTTATTCCCAGGGTAGTGTGGCGCAATGGGGTAGTAAGCCTCCTGCGTGCGCCAAGTGTGGTAGGAACCACTGAGGTATTTGTCGTAAGGGCTCCACTGGTTGTTTCATGTGCGGTCAGACTAGACATTTCATCCGAGAGTGTCCAAAGAACAAGAAGGTAAATGGTAATGGGGGCAATAGAGCCCAGTCTTCTTGAGTTGGTCCACCAGACAGAACTGCACCTAGAGGGGCAACTTCCGGTACTTGCGGAGGAACAAACTGCTTGTATGCTATCAACAGTTGCCAAGAGCAAGAGGATTCACCATACGTTGTCACTGGTATGATTCGAGTCATTGACTTTACTATTTATCCCCTGCTAGATCCAGGAGCGAGTTTATCTTTCGTAACTCCTTATGTTGGTATGAACTTTGATGTTCTTCCTGAGAAACTTAGTGAACCATTCAGTATCTTTACGCCTGTTGGTGAGTCTATTCTAGCAGAGAGAGTCTATCGTGATTGTCCCATTTTTGTCAATCACAAGAGTACCATGGCTGATCTAATTGAGTTAGACACGGTATATTTTGATGTCATTCTTGTTATTGACCGGCATCATGCCTGTTATGCATGAGTTGATTGTAGAACTCGAGTAGTCAAGTTTCAGTTTCCAAATGAACCAGTCTTAGAGTGGAAAAGCAGTTCAGCAGTGCCTAAGGGTGGTTTTATTTCGTACTTTAAGGCAAGGAAGTTAGTTTCTAAGGGGTGTGTCTATCACTTAGTCCGAGTTAATGACTCAAGTGTTGAGGTACCTTCTATTCAGTCAGTTCCAGTAGTAAAAGAGTTCACAGAAGTCTTTTCTGGTGATCTTCCCGGAGTTCCTCTTGTGAGAGAGATAGACTTTGGTATAGATCTTCTTCCAGATACTCGTTCTATATCTATTCCGCCATACATAATGGCACTAGAAGAGTAGTAAGAGTTGAAAGAGCAGTTAAAAGATCTTTTAGATAAGGGCTCTATTCGACCAACTGTCTCACCTTGGGGTGCTCCGGTCTTATTTTTGAGAAAGAAAGATGGTTCCCTTAGGATGGGTATAGATTACCATCAGTTGAACAAGGTTACTATCAAGAATAAGTATCTGTTTCCGAGAATTGATGATCTTTTCGATCAGCTTTAGGGTGCTTCTTGTTTTTCGAAAATAGTCCTCAGATCAGGTTACCATCAATTGAGAGTATGGGAATGTGATATTCCAAAGACAGCTTCCAGAACCAGATATGGTCATTATGAGTTTTTGGTCATGTCCTTTGGTTTGACCATTGCACCAGCAGCGTTCATGGACCTTATGAATAGAGTCTTCCAACCTTATTTAGATATGTTTGTCATCGTCTCCATTGATGACATACTAATCTATTCAAGGAATGAAGAAGATCATGCTAGTCACCTCAAAATAGTTCTTCAGACTTTGAAAGATTGAGAATTGTATGTCAAGTTCTGTAAGTGTGAGTTTTGGCTTGAATCTGTGGCATTCTTAGGCCATATTATGTCTGGAGAGGGGATTAGAGTTGATACTCAGAAAATTAAGGTAGTGCAGAATTGGCCTAGACCCACATCTCCAACTGATATTAGGAGTTTATTGGGTTTGGCTGGCTATTATAGAAGGTTTGTAGAGGGGTTCTCGTCTATTTCATCCCCTTTGACGAAGTTGACTTAGAAAATAGTAAAATTTCAATGGTCTGAAGCTTGTGAGAAAAAGCTTTCAGGAATTGAAGAAGAGGTTGACTACTTCCCCAGTTTGGACCTTATCGGAAGGTACTCAAGGTTTTGTGGTGTATTGTGATGCATCTAGAGTTGGTTTGGGTTGTGTGTTAATGCAGAATGGCAAAGTCATAGCTTATGCCTCCAGGCAGTTGAAAGTTCATGAGAAGAACTAACCAACCAATGACTTAGTTGGCTGCTCTGGTATTCGCTTTGAAAATATGGCGCCATTACTAGTATGGTGTGCATGTTGATGTATTCACTGATTACAAGAGCCTTCAATATGTGTTCACTCAGAAAGAGCTTAATCTCAGACAAAGGAGGTGGTTAGAGTTACTCAAGGATTATGACATGAGAATTCTTTATCACCCAGGTAAGTCTAATGTTGTTGCTGATGCCTTGAGCAGGTTGTCTATGGTTAGTACCGCCATGTTAAGGAAGAAAAGAGAGAGTTAGCAAAGCTAGTTGGGAAGCTGAGGAGGATATGAAGAAGAGATATCCACATTTCTTTGAATTCAAAGACAGTGCAGATCAAGGTACTAATTCTCTTCTTAGTGCTCTTTAAATTATGAGTGAGCTTGTTCTTCATTTGAAATTGCTTTTGGGACGTTTGAACTTGATGTTACCACCCTTAGCTTAGTAAGAGTAAATCTTATTCGAGGACGAATGTTCCCAAGGGGGAGATGTTGTAACATCTCGCAACTAGAAAGAACTAGAAGGAAGTCTAAAATATGGAAATAGTTATTTTTGGAAAGTATAAGGAAATCTGGAAAGTTTTAAGTAAGTTAAAGTGAGTGTTTGGTTAACTTCTAACGAAAATAACCCCTAGCTCGGGATGAATTAGGTATAGTTTTAGATATTATTGGAAAGCTCTTGGAATGATCTTTCCAACGCCGCCGAGTTTACGCGATTCCGAATTTGTATGAGTGAGTTATCCCCGTTGGAAGTTGGGTTGTTCGACTAAGGAAATGTCCAATCCAGAATTTTAAGGGGTATTTTAGTCTTTTCCATTCCCTATTATTTTAATCCATTTATAGGAGTTTAATATGGGTCAAATGAGATTTTATTTAGTCTTAGGATTTGGGATTTCATGCTTAGGGCTAAGGAGAAAGGATAAGAAGAAGAAAGAACGTTCAATATCGTCGAAGTTTGTCTTGTGAAATTCGTCGGGGGTGATCCCTACAAGGTATGTGAGATGACATAGCGTTGGGTTAGTTCACCCACGCGCCAAGCATGTTTAATTCAGTGTATTTTCGTCCTAAAAAGATTGTAAAATTGATGTTCTAGATAGTTGTTCTTGAATTTATTTCGTTCTTGATTATGAGTTGGGATTAAGGAGTTTCTTGATGATTAAGTGTTGTTTCCTTGAGTTGTTTGGGTTAGATTTTGTGTATATGATTTGGGTACATGAATCTAAGGTGAATTTGGAAAAAAGAATCAAATTGAAATGATTTAAGATTAGAAAATGAGTTGAAAAACTAGTCAGACGCACCAGGAGGCTGGGGCGGCGCGCCTGCAGTGCACCCAAAACAAGCCCCAGTAAGTGTTTTGAACTCTACCCCATATCAATGCGCAATACTACTCCCAAAATATAACTTAGCTCATATGTTTTTTTAAAAAACATTTCCTCTTCCTCAATTAACAGATTATTACTCAAAAGGTTTCTCTTAGAAGAGATAGTACTAAAAAATCCTCATGAACTCTTACGAAAATAGATATTTCCTCTCTTCTTAAATGTAAAAACATTTACTCTTGGAAATGCTTAATTCCCATATTTCATTTTAAACAAATGAAACTAAACTTTACTCTTCCTCAACTCAAGTGCTCAAGTATTAAAATATGTTTAAAAGATTGTGAAAGTCCTCTCAAAAAGACTCGAAAGAACTTTCAAGACTTTACTATTAGCTCTACCTTGAATTTGAATTATGGATTCATGTTATGAATGATCTCGTGATAATTCAATGAGTTTTAGATAGTAAATGCTAAAAAACGAGCGAAAAACACTGTCTTGGAAGAAAAGGCGCGACGTGGAGATGAATTAAAATATTTGATCGTGAAATAATTTTTGAAACAATGGAGTCTGTGTTCTTATCACGATGTGGAGAGAGAGTACTTCCATGGGGGAGCAAGTCGGCAATGCGGACCTGGGCCGCTATTTCTACCCAATCTTTTCGTTATATCCCAAACTCGATTAAGTTCATACCCACTGAACTTCTACGGTAAAAACTCTCAAATTCTTATAACCCAGAACAATCCCAGAGAAACCCACCCAAGAATTATCAATTTACTAAACTCCTTAAAATAATTACCGCCTCAAGAACTCAACCAAACATCAAAATTCAAGAATTGAGAGCAACACTTCAAGAACACTCTTCAAGAACTTAATTTCTCAATCTTTATGGATGAATTCAATAATGTAAATCATGATTGGCGTGGGGTGAACGAACCCAACACTATGAAAACTTACATAACTCGATTTAGCGAAACAAATCCTCGATTCGCAAGAGATCTTGATTTTCTTCCTTTTTCTTTTCTTTTCCTCTTCTTGTTTCGGAACTCTTGTTTATCACCCAACTTATCTTCCCTAACCTATTTAATATGGATCATCAGCCTTGCTATGTCCATGTCCCCTATTAACATCACATCCTTACCCTCTTTGCTTGACATATGAGAAAATCCAGACACAAACATGCTCAGCCAAGTCCTCATATCACCACTAATCTTCGGATCAAAAAGGGAAAGTTGGGTTAACTTGAGCCTGTACTCGTGCACACTCATGTATACCTGCTTAATAGTGAGGAATTCCCTTACCTTTACCTCTCTCAGTTCACGAGGAAAGAAACGCCTCATGGAGGTACTTTCAAACACATCCCAACTCACAATTGGTGCACCCTCAGCTCTACTCTTCTTCCATTGATCGTACCATACTCTAGCAACACCCTTCAATTGGTATGTGGCTAGTTCCACTCACTCAGCAACAACAATATGCATAACCTTGAAAACATTCTGCAACTCTTCCAAAAAAAAATTCGGATCCTTAGTGACACTTGATGGGTCTGGGATTTTTGACTCATTTAAGGCTTTTTATTCATATCATTAGTGTCCTCGATGCCTATTTTGTGCTCTAAACTGATGTTTTAATACTAATTTGAAGATATAACAACAAAAGAGCAAGGCAAGGACACTACCAAGCAAAATGGAGTGGAAAAGATGAAAAAGAGCCGAAGATAGTGAAAGCTGATAATATCCAAAGCCACTCGGTGACTCACCAAGTGGCACTTCAGTTCGCCAAATGTTCCAGGCTACCAGTCGTGGGAAAGAGCCAACTTGGCGACAAAATTGGACCTTCGATGAACCGCCCTGTGGCTAAAACTCCCATACTTGGGAGTGTGATTATGTCATTAATTGTCTTAATTAGATTATGGGTGTTAGTGATTACTAATTTAATTGTTGTTTTGAAGTGGGCTCGATTGATAATTGAGTTTTGACTTATGAATTGAAATGCTGTTGTAGTGTAGTATTATATTCCTACTTAAAAAAGGGGTTTTATAATTAAGGTTATCAATTAATGAATGTAGTCATTAGGTTGTTATGGGTTCATCTTGAGAGAGTGAATCTTAATTCTATCCTACCTATCTAGTTTGAGAAAGTAGATAAATTGAGGTTTTGGGTTGTTTATAGTATGATACTTGTTGAGGTTCAAGAGAACTCACTTGATTCATGATAGTTGATCGAGAGATGACTATTTCATCTAAAGACTAGCCTACCCACTAAGATTCAGTGAGTTTTAGTAATTAGTAATCACTCGTATAGCAAAATTGGCAATTAATCGATCACATCCCTAAGTATCCCTTTCTACTTGATTTCTCCCCTCTTTTCGTAGTTGTTAAATGACAAACCTTATCCCCCCATTTGACACTTGTTTTCAACCTCTTAGATTTAATCTAATGAATTCGATAATTTCAATTCCTACAACTGATTAGAACACAACTTTCACTTCGTAGTTGAATTATCTAATGTATCACTCGTTGTGGGATTGACCCAAACTCTTTGTTGGTTTTATACTAGATTTCGATCACAGAAGTTTGCGTAATAAAGACACAACTTCCAATGCAAGTGTCTACGATCGTACAATAGTAAAGTAACCCAACCAAGGGTTGGGGTCGAGTCCCAAGGGAGTGGTTCCTGAAAATTAATGGTTAAGCGCAAATGTGCTAAAACTAATCGTAGCTAAAGATTTTATCGAATAAAGACATGACAAATTAAACGGTTTGACATAAGTGTCAATAATCAATAGGTGTTTGTAAGCAAGTAAAGAGCAAAATCAGCGAAAATAAAAGAAGATACGAATACAGAGACAAAATTCATGGGATGTGATAGGAATATGGGTTAAACTAGACTATTGGGTACATGTTTTTTATAGTAAATTCGTTGAATATTTGTGACTAGGCTAAACTATAGTGAGGGTAAATTCTCTCTCGAGCAACTTACCCCGAATCAAATGGGTTCCTCTCGGACACCTACTTGCCACATGAAGAACACCCTCTGACTTAGCCCACTCACTCTCTCGAGCTGAGTGTGTGGGAGAAGGACTAGGGTTCACTCTCTCGAGCTGAACCTCATGTCGACCCACTCTCACTGGCCATCAAGTTAGTTGTCTTAGTTTTACGACCTCTCTCTTGAGCAAGTCAAAATCGCAAAGGTAAAATCGTATTTGCAACTACAATTTCATTAAGTTCCACCACAACTACTAAACGAAATCACATTTACACAACAAATAAGCAATCAACGAGGAAGACCCAACATATAATCTAACCCATATTCACAAAATCAGACCCCAAGAATTGGGGTTTTAGCTACACATCCAAAAGAGGTAAAAATGTATACCAATCTCAATTTCCATCAATTGGTTTGCAAGATTAAGTCTTAAAACAAGTCAAAAGTGAAGAATCCACAAGGCCCAAGTCCAAAATCCTAGAGGTGAAACCCTTTGAAACTTCTAGTTCTTCAAAACCCTCTCCAAGCTTAGAGAGAATATTTTAAGTCTGATATTAAAACTTAATAATAAAACTTGATAATAATAATTTCTACTCTGATACTAAGCTATAAAAAATCAACTAGTATATATAGTTTCAGGAAATGTGCTGCGAAGGATCACTCAGCGAAGTTAGTCGGGATCACCGATCAACTCAGCGATCCACCCTTTGGTCAAGTTCATCGTCGTCTTGCGTTAGCCTTTAGTATCGTCGTGTTTTGGATGATTCGACAACATAGTACAGCTTGACAGAACTGCTTGGCAATACGCCAACTGCCCCTTTTCACCACCGATTTGATCCATTCTTTCAGGGCTCAGCACACTGGAACAAAAGGTGAGGATAAAAACTTTTGGTGACTCGCCGAATGGGTTCGGCAAATCTTAGATCTTCATTTCTTCGTTCTTTCAGCTGCTTTTGTTCCTTTTTTGCTAAGTAGTGTCCATGCTTTCCCTCATACTCCAAATACCTGAAACTTAAGGATTTTAATCAGATATTGACATAAAATATGCATTTGATGACACTAATTCTATCAAAATATAGCCCTAAATGAGTCCAATTTGTGGACTCATTAACACTCCGAACTTAAACTTTTGCTTGTCCTCAAGCAAACTCAAGTTCAGCCATTCAAAAAAGGGTATCTCGAACAGTGCTACACAAGACTTAATCATGAATGCACACAACAAGACTCAATTTATTTATGCAAAGATCAAATGTGCACTCAAAGATTCAAGTTGTGACAGGCCAATATAACAGAATCTCATGCTCACAATACTTGCTTCAGATGCAAGTTCAAGCTCAACCAAAGTGTTAAAATGCCCTCGCACAAGGAATGATTCCATATTCACACACAAAGGCTTAATCATTTGAAGTTTCGAAATCAAATGCAATGTTCACACTCACATAGAGGAACACAGTGCATAATTTTACCCATAGGTTTGCCCGTATTTTCCAATCAACACTTGCTTTAGCTTACTCAAGATCAAGAAGGTCTTTTCAAGGGTTGTAATAGGGTTGAGTGCAAAGGTATGGTCATTTAGGCTCAATGACTTTCATCTTCATGAAATGTTGTACTCATAACACTTCATTTCCTCTTCCTTCATCATTTTCTTCGGTGCTCACAAGTCATCCGATTATTCACTTTCCATGAATTGTTTGGAAACCCCATTTCTTTTGTACTTTATTCCACAACTTTCTGTTTTATTCTTTTTCTATTTTATTTTTCTATATATATGGAGGGGTTCTATTTTTCTCAAAACCATTGGTAAGAAAAGACTTTCCTTGCACTTCTTGACATACCCTAATCTTTTCACCATACCCCAACTTAGGCTTTTGGCCTAAGTTGGTTATTCAACTAACCACAACTTCATGAGGATTATGGGTGGTGGATAAAGAAAGGTCTAATTTTCATCAAGTTTCTTCCAAAGGAAGGTGAGGCTCCAGAAGTGTTTAAAAGTGATTCACACACTCACAAGGTAGGTCACAAAAGAGGTATATGTCAAATTGGCTCAGACATTTAGAAGTTTCCTATGATCATATGAAGAGATAGCATCACTTAGTTGACCGGACCAACGGGGCAAATTCTAGGATCCATCATGCATAGTTCACATGTAAGTTCATCACACTAGGCATTGACACTATAAGTCAAACAAGACTCCACACTTTCACTAGTGTGCAATGATCATCACAAGAGACTCAATTTGATACTAGGCTAGTCATAACGAGATGCAAAGAGTTTACATATTGTCTATGCAACTTCATTTGGCTTATATCGTAGCCGCACATTCATGTTCGTTTAATTGAGAGCACTATTCAAGCCATTGATATTGATCGGAACCGAGACTTAAATTTTGCAAAAGAACAGCCACATTCAGCACATGAGAGGTGGCAAAAAATTTTGGATGGGTCAAAATCATTTTGCAATTTAAAATAAAAGGAGCCACAAGTTGAAACATCCACTCAAAGCAGTGTAATAACATAATAATAGCTCACACCCCAAAATATATAATCATAATAAATATGCACAAAGGTGGGCCTCACCCCACCACAAACAAAAATCAATTGTCCTCAAATGTGAATAAAAGTATCCACAAGTAAAGGTAAGTAAGATAGAGAGGGAGGTAAAGAAAAGTCTTGTCTATGCAGTCTCTCAATATGTCGGGGTCTCAGTGCCCGGTGTAGCTGTATGGACTTGGCGATTAGTGCCCGGAGTTACCTCAGAAGGAATAGCAGTGCCAAATTCACTAGGGGTTGTTGTGGACGTATCAGTCAGTGATGTCTGGATCACCGGCTGCACAATCATTCCCACAAGATCTAACAAATATCTAAATATGTTATGCTCCCGGCTCTCCATCATCTCCTTCTCATGTACTGCTATCAGCTCCTCGTCGGTCTCTGCATCCGACTCCTTATATGTTGTGCCACCCCTCTACACATCTCCGGTGGTAGCCGAAGGAATCCCCAAGGTCTCAGAAGCTTCCTCATCATCTGCACCCCACATCAATGAGGTGAATTCGATAGACATCAAATAGTCTACGTCATTTCTCAAATTTGCCATTTCGGCTTTCAAAGTTGAAACCTCGGATGTCTTCCCCTGTCTGCTCTCACAAAGAGTGACTCTAGTAGCTAGATCATCAACAGAGGCCCTAAGGGGGGTCAGTTCAGCCAATATAGCACTGTCGACCATCAGTGGAATGGATCTCTCCAATCGAGTCGCTCTCCCATCCGCTGAATAGGTCAGTAGTCCCATATTCAGGATCGTAGACTGAGTAATCGTGGCAGGCTGGGAGGAGGAATGATATGGAGTGCAGGGGCCACTGGAGGTGTCTGCACTGGCATGGAGTATGTTGCCGGAAAAGTGGCAGCTGAGGGAATATTGGTGGATGTGGACTGAGATCTGGCCAGGAGTTCATCCCTTCGGTTTATCAGAGGTTGCTCATCTTCTGATTCTGAAAAATTTGTCTAGGTTTCAATAGTTACTTCTTTTCTAGCTATATGCTTCTTCCTTTTGCCTTTATCTCCCGGTGGGAGTTCTTCTCCTCTCCTCTTTGGAGGATTTGACCTCCCCTCGTTTATGGTTGTGCCTTGTGTTTTTTTTTTGAGGTTGCATAGTCAGATTTGTGCTTACCATATCTGCAAGAGATCGGGACAAATTAGGAGAAAATTCAAACATAAACACAAAAAATCTATTGCAGACAGACTCGCCGATCCATTCAGCGAGTCTCCGAACCTCTTTGGTGAGCTAAGTCACGCTCACCGAATGGATTGGCTTAAAAATTATAGCAAGTTTGTGATGGGAAGGCCCCTTCGGAAAACCACCAATAACTTTCGGTGAGCATAGGTTTGTCCGTCGAAAGTAACAGTGCAATAGAGGTTTAGGGGAGCATACAAAGGGCGATCAAAAGTACTTTCGGCGAGTCGCCGAGTGCTTTCGGTGACCAAAGGCTTCTTGGCGAAAGGTACAGACTCAAACAACACGTAAAGCATGAATTTAAAAGTGAGATGGGGTCATTGGATGAATCGCCAAGTGGTTCGGTGAGCTCGATCCAGCTCACCGAACGGCTTAACGTGCCCATTTTCAATCCACCTTCTTGAATTCAACCTCGCAACTCCCGATAACAAAATCAAAGCATGCATTAATGAAATTCAAGCAAGAAACGTACTATCCATCACCCCAGGATACTTAGATTTTTCCCAATTTTTTCCAATTAAGCCATTTGGTGATATTTGCTCTTAAGAGTGTTGTCGACTGCTGTATCATTGAGCAATTTTCATCGTTTAGCACAAACATGGGTTACTCAGACTTCACCAAATCAATCTGAACGACACACAATGCAAATTCATTCGTCTAAAAGCATAAAAATTACGGGCATTTGACGATTAAAATAATAAGGGCAAGATTTTCAAATTGAAATAGGCATTTAAGAATTCTAACTCTATCAGAGTGGCCCAGCACACATCAATACGGTACGATCATTGCAAATGAGTATAATTTTTTGAATGTAAACTGGGTATTCGGACACCAACCTTAAATGGCGATTAAAATGCAATTAAAAAGCTAGGCGGCAAAGAAATCCTAGTTCCGAGCACCAATCAACAACTAAAATACTAATGGAATATAAAAATATTGAAAATACTACCTTGGTGTAAGTTTGTGAAGTTTAAAAGCGAGGGAAAATGAAGAAGTTCAAATTTTGAGACCTTTGGCCATTATAAACCGTCCAGTTCGCCTCGATTCGGCGACGTTAGTCGCACTTGCCGATCCTCTCGGTGACATGTCGAGTGGTCACTTGACCCGCCGTTTACAATAGGATCATCAGTTTCTTGGGGGTCAAAATGGTGGTCTGAATTGAGGTCGTCGAACAGGTTGGCGACATGCTAAACTGCTTCTTGAGCTCGCCGAGTTTTACAGGCTCTAAATTAAATTTGAGTTGAGCCAAAGAGCGGGTCGATTTCGGCACGCCTCCCATTTCAGTGATTCATGGACTGACCATTTTACTCGCCAATATGCGTTCTCTAAACACTTTCAGCATTTAAACTTGCACCATTAACACACCATTATTTATAAAAGCAAACAAAAGCATTTAAAAACCTTAGGTTGCCTCCCAAGAAGCGCCTTAGTTAATGTCGTGGCACGATGCATGTCAGTGATCAAACTCCATTTTTAGGGTTAGCTATAGTATCAGTAGGCAACCCCCTATTTTGTTGCGAATGTAGATCGAGCAACGCATGACCCATAAGGTTCTCGAGCAACTAGACAACTCTGGAATGAGACCAAATCAATGGCTTCATCCCTTCAATGTCTTCCTTCATTTCATCCAGCTTTCTATCTTGCTCAGTCACCTTGTGGAAAATGATTGACAGCATACCCTTCAGGGGTTTAACCTCATTGTCCTTGGCAGTTCTTCACTCATGAGCATGGATGTATTTATCCTTCTTCTTGTACTGGAGTTTGATCTTCACTATCTTTTTAGCCAACTCATCAATCTGAGTCATTAGGGCGGCCAACATGAAGTCCTTTTCTACTTCTTGGTGCGTTTCAGCCATTTGATTAAGAAATTCGGTTGCTATCACATATGGTTGTTTGGCAATGCCTCCCGGAATGAGTTGGTCAACCAAACTCTTGTTTACGGGATCAAGACTTCTGTAGAAACAGTCAAAGAGGGATATGTCGGGAATGTCATGAGTTGTGCATTGACTGATCAATTCTTTAAGCCTTGCCCATGACTTATGGATACGTTAACCTTCCAATTTCTTGAAGGTGAGGATACGATCCTGGAAAATCATTACCTTTAATAGAGGAAACTCTATTAGTTCCCGAGTACTGCTCGCCATGCTCACTTCCTCTTTTTGGATACAATCAAACCGATAAAACAAAACTAAAAATTCAGCTAGTAAACTACGATTACCAAAAGCAAAATTTGTCTTAACCAAAAAATTTAACGTAACACCACTCCCCGGAAGCGGCGCCATTTTGATGTTCCCGTAATCAAGACACAAGTTCCAATGCAAGTGTCCACAATCGTACAATAGTAAAGTAACCCAACCAAGGGTTGGGGTCGAGTCCCAAGGGAGTGGTTCCTAAAAATTAGAGGTTAAGCGTAAAAGTTCTAAACCTAACCTTAGCTAAAGACGTTACCAAACAAAGATATGACAAATTAAAGGGTTTGATACGAGTGTCAATTATCAATAGGGGTTTGTAAGCAAGTAAAGAGAAAAATCAGCAAACATAAATGAAGATACGAATGCGGAGACGAGATTCTTTGGATGTGATAGGAATACGGGTTAGACTAGATTATTGGGTACATGCTTTTGATAGTAAATCATTTGAGTATTTGTGACTAGGCTAAACTATAGTGAGGGTAAATTCTATCTCGAGCAACTTATCCAGAATCAAATGGGTTCCTCTCGGACACCCACTTGCCGCATGAAGAACAACCTCTTCCTTAGCCCACTTACTCTCTCGAGCTGAGTGTGTGGGACAAGGACTAGGGGTCACTCTCTCGAGCTGAACCTCATGTCGACCCACTCCCACCGGCCATCAATTTAGTAGTCTTAGTTTTATGACCTCTCTCCCGAGCAAGCCGAAACACAAAGGTGAAATTGTATTTGCAACTACAATTTCATTAAGTTTCACCACAACTACTAAACAAAATTACATTTACACAACAAATAAACCATCAACAAGAAAGCCCCAACAAATAATCTAACCCATATTCCTAAAATCACACCCCAAGAATTGGAGTTTTAGCTACACATGCAAAAGAGCTAAAAATGTATACCAATCACAGTTTCCATCAATGGGTATGCAAGATTAAATCTTAAAACGAGTCAAAAGTGAAGAATCCACAAGACCCAAGTCCAAATTCTTAGAGTTGAAACCCTTTGAATCTTCAAGTTCTACAAAATCCGCTCCAAGCTTAGAGAGAATATTCTAAGTCTAATATTAAAACTTAATAATAAAACTTGATAATAATAATTTCTACTCTGATACTAAGCTACAAAACATCAACTAGTATTTATAGTTTTCAGGAAATGTGCTGCGAAGGATCACTCGGCGAAGTTATTCGGGATCGCCGATCAACTCGGCGATCCGCCCGTTGATCTAGTTCATCGCCGTCTTGTGTTACCCTTCATCATCGTCGTGTTTTGGATCATTGGGAAACATAGTACATCTTTGTGGAACTGCTCGGCGATATACCGACTACTCCTTTTCACCACCGATTTGATCCGTTCTTTCAGTGATTAGCACACTAGAACAAAAGGCTAGGATAAGACCTTTTGGCAACTCTCAGATCTTCATTTGTTTGTTCTTTCAGGTGCTTTATTTCCTTTTTTGCTAAGTAGTGTCCATGCTTTCCGTCAAACTCCAAATACCTGAAACTTAAGGGTTTTCATCTGATATTGATATAAAATATGCATTTGAGGACACTAATTCTATCAAAATAAAGCCCTAAATGAGTCCAATTTGTGGACTTATCAATCACCTACACTTAGTATTGGATGAAATGTACTCGAGCGTTTTCAAAAATGGTGTCACTACAAGGGAATGGTGTTTACAATTCTCTTATTGAAGTATAGTTGTGATCTAATGTTGTTTGTAGTTGAATCTAGTTACTTTGTTTTATTTGTGTTATTGGTTGTTTGCGAACAAGTGACGAGATGAGTGTGAATGAAAGTAACGTAGTCAGCTTGGAAGTCAAGATGACACTGCCAATCTAAATGATGTCAATGAAGCAGTTTAATTGGATGGTGTAGGTGCTATTCGTTTACCTCATATTGTGGGAAATGTTGTATTCCACGTGGCTAGCACGATGTTGCAATTATTGCAAATAAAAGGATTATTCGAAGGGCTAGCTTATGAGGATCCCCTTGACCATATTCGAAACTTTTATTGGACGTGTGTTGTCTATTCTTATTCAAAAACATCTCACAAGAGTCAGTCCGGCTCCGCTTGTTTCCTTTTTATTTGATGGGCGAAGCGACCAAATGGTTAGCTCATCTACTGGGGGATTCTATTACCTCTTGTGACAAGCTTACCGAGGCATTCTACATAATATTTTTCCCTTCTACAAGGATGATGGCATTGAGAGATAATATTCAAGACTTTAAATGTTTAGATGGTGAACCAATCCATGAAATATCGCTGAGGTTTCAGAATTGTTATTCCAATGCCTAACTCACGGACTCCCAAAAACCGTGTTGTTACAATATTTCTACCAAAGTTTAGACTCGGTGAACAAAGGTGTGGCTTATCAATTATTTTGATAAGGTATTATGCTGCAACCTTTCATGATAGTGTCGACTCTCCTTGATGGGATGACGAATATAAACCGAGCTAGGTATACTAAGGAGGATCAAGTATCTCATTTGACTTTTAGGATGAAAAAGGAGAGATGTTTGCGTAATCAGGACACAACTTCCAATGCAAGTGTCTACGATCGTACAATAGTAAAGTAACCCAACCAAGGGTTAGGGATGGGTCCTAAGGGAGTGGGCTTGAGAATTAATAGAAAAATAAAATTACGTTCTAATTAGTCATAGCTAAAAACTTTATTGAATGTAAACATGTTAACTGTAAGAAGTGATGCAAGCGTAAATTATCAATGGGGGTTTGTGACAAATAAGATAACACACAAAAATGCATAGAGTAATAATCAAGGAGATGGGATTCTTGGGATTTGATAGGAATACGAGATAAACTAAACTATTGGGTAAACGTTTTTGATAATAAATCCGTTGAATATTTGTGATTAGGCTAGACTATAGTGGGGTTAAATTCTCTCCCGAGCAACTTACTCAGAATCAAATGGGTTCCTCTCGGACAACAACTTGCCGCATGAAAAACAACCTCTGCCTTAGCCCACTCACTCTCTCGAGCTTAGTGTGTGACTGAAGGATTAGGGTTCACTCTCTCGAGCTGAACCTCATGTCAACCCAATCCCACCGGCCATCAATTTAGTAGTCTTAATTTTATGACCTCTCTCTCGAGCAAGCCAAAAACACAAAGGTGAAATCGTATTTACAACTACAATTTCATTAAGTTCCACCACAACTACTAAATGAAATCACATTTACACAGTAAATAAAATATCAACATGCAAGACCCAACAGATAATCTAACCCATATTCACAAAATTACACCCAAAGAAATGCGGTTTTAGCTAGACATGTAAAAGAGACAGAAATCTATACCAAAATGAGTTTGCATTAAAATGGGCATGAAGATTTAAGTCTCAAAACAAACAAACAAAGAGGAATCCACAAGACCCAAGTCCAAATTCTTGGAGTTGAAACCCTCTGAATCTTCAAGTTCTTGAAAACCCTCTCAAAACTTAGAACTCAAAAGTGTATGTTAAAAATTCTATATTAAAAATCTGATATTAAGCTACAATTCTCAATGAGTATTTATAGTTTTAAAAAATCTGTGTTGCAGCGGATCATTCGTCGTCATTAGTCGAGATCGCCGATCAACTCGGCAATCTACCCTTTTGTAGGTTTCATCACCGTCTTGCTCTATCCTTCAGCATCGTCGTGTTTTGTATTATTAGGCGACTTAGTACTGCTTTGTGGAACTACTCGGTGATATGCGACTGCTTCTTTTCACTTTCGATTTTATCCTTTCTTTCAGGGCTGAGCGCACTGGATCAAAAGGTAAGGATAAGACCTTATGACGATTTGCCGAATGGGTTCGGCGATTCTCACGTCTTCATTTCTTCAATCTTTCAGCTGCCTTTGTTCCTTTTTTTTGCTAACTAGTGTCCATGCTTTCCCTCAAACTCCAAATACCTTAAACTTAAGGGTTTTCATCAGATAGTGAGATAAAATATGCATTTGAGGAAACTAATTCTATCAAAATATAGCCCTAAATGAGTCTAATTTGTGGATTCATCAACATCCCCAACTTAAACTTTTGCCTGTCCTCAAGCAAACTCAAGTTCAGCCGTTCAAAAAGGGTAACTCGAACAGTGCTACACAACACTAAATCATGAATGCACACAACAAGACTCAATTTACTTATGCAAAGATCAAATGTGCACTCAAACATTCTAGTTGTGACACACCAATACCGAAGAATCTGATGCTCACAATACTTGCTTCAAATACAAGTTCAATCTTAACCAAAGTGTTCAAATGCCCTCACTCAAGGAATGATTCCATATTCACACAAAACGGTTTAATAATTTAATGTTCTGGAATCAAATATAACACTCACACTCATAAAGAAGAACACAATGCATAATTTCACCCATAGGTTTACCCGTATTTTTCAATCAACACTTGCTTTAGCTCACTCAATATCAAGAAGGTCTTTTCAAGGCTTGTAATGGGGCTGAGTGCAAAGGTATGGTCATTTAGGCTCAGTGACTTTCATCCTCATGAAATGTGGACTCACAACACTTCCTTTCCTTTTCCTTTATCATTTTCTTTAGTGCTCATAAGTCATCCTACTATTCACTTTCCATGAATTGTTTGGAAATCCCATTTCTTATGTACTTTATTCCAGAACTTTCTTTTTCATTCTTTTTCTTTTCTCTTTTTTCATATATGGAGGAGTTCCATTTTTTCTAAAAACGATGGGTAAGAGAAGACTTTCCTTCCACTTCTTGACTTGCCCTTATATGTTCACCACGCCCCCAACTTAGGCTTTTATCCTAAGTTGGCTATTCAACTAAACCGCAACTTCATGAGGATTATGGGTAATGGATAAAGAAAGGTCATTGTTTTCATCAAGTCTCTTTCAAAGAAAGGTAAGGATCTAGGGGTGTTAAAAAGAGGTTGACACACACTTACAAGGTAGGCCACAAAAGAGGTATATGTCAAATTGGCTCACACTCTTAGAAGTTGCCTAAGATCATATCACAAGATAGCATAACTTAGTTGACCCGACCAACAGGGAAAATTGTAGAATTCATCATGCATAGTTCACATGTAAGCACATCACACAAAACATTGACACTATAAGTCTAACAAAATTCCACATTTTCGCTAGTGTGCAATGATCATCACAAGAGACTCGATTCGATACTAGGCTAGTCATAACGAGATGCAAAGAGTTCACATGTTGTTTACTCAACTTCATTTGGCCTCATCTTAGTCGCGCATTCATGTTCGTTCGATTGAGAGCACTATTTATGTCATCGGTATTGATCGGAACCGAGACTCAAATTTTACAAAAGAACAGTCACATTCAAGACACGAGAGGTGGCAAAAATTTTGGATGGGTCAAAGTCATTTTGCAATCTAAAATAAAAGGAGCCACAAGCTCAAACATCCACCTTAAGCATTGTAAACAGAATATACACAGAACAACCCAAATATGTACATAAAACACAACTCACAAATAGCACACAAAAGGCAAGCCTCACCCCACCACAAATTAAAAAAATATTATCCTCAAATGCAATTAACACACAATCGGAAATGTAAAATAAAGAAATACAGAGAGGGAGTTAAAGAGGGGATTTTGGATAATCGGTAGCTCTATCTGTCTGGGCTTCAGTGCCGGAGTGACCCCAGAAGGACCAGCTCCACTAGATCCAGCAATAGAAGCTAAGAAAGCTTGCACAACAAGATCTATCATAATTGCTTCTGTCTCGATCAGATCTTCATCTGCAGCTTCCTCAGTCTCCTTATAAATCTCTTCATCAGTCTCTACTTCTAACTCAGGATCAGCTCTCTGCTCCGCTCTATCCCCCTGTCCGGTTGTGGTTTGAGGCATCTCAGGCACGTTTAGAATCTCTACTGTTCCGAAAACCATGGACACATCGGTGGGCTTTAGGTGGTCTACATATTTTCGCAGCTGAGCAATGGCAGCTTTTAAAGCGGTCACCTCCTCTGTGGCCCCTTGGTTGTGCTCACACATAGCTATCCTGACCGCTAGGGCATCAATGGTAGTTCTCAGAGGTGTCGTAGAATCAACTAGGGCAATGTGGATCATGCCTAGAATAGAGGCCTCTGGACTAGCAGCCCGACGATCCGCAAAAAGGGCCAGCTATCCCATCTGGAGTAGGGAAGCCTGGGTTAGTGGAGGACGGGAAATAGCAGCAACAGCAATGGGTTTGGGAGACCGTGTAGCAGCAGAAGAACCTGGAGTATCAGCAGGAGTAGCATTGGTAATGGATATACCTGAAGGCCCAGGCACCTGAGTAGGCAGATGTGCCTCTGCAGGTGATGATTATGTGTTTACTAACTCCACCAATGCTGCCTTCTTCCTTTCTACTTATCCTTAAGGCACCCGGTTTTGCTCCTCCGGATATCAGTAGAGGTTTTGGGCATCACTTCCACATCCTTCTTGGCATCTCGAGGTACCCGAGCTTGATTGCATAAGTCTATGATCAATACAGGGAATAAAAGTGATCTCCAGCTTTGCCTTGCACACATGAGTATCTCTGAAGCAATGTTTGTAGCCAAGTTTATCCAAGTCTCCTCTATGATGAAACCCAGGAAAGATGCCTTGGCAAAGCGAAGGATCGACTCATTCTGGGATGGCATAATTCTGCAATTGATAAAACCGAACAAGAACCTTACGGCAATGTTTAGTTCTTTCTTTCACTTGGAACTCCTTTCGCCAACCACTTCGGAGTCTTGTCTGAAATTAGTAGGGCTAACCACTTTTTCATCTCATCCAGCTTCTTTGTTTTGATCAAATGCTGGTAGTGATCCCTAATATTCGTGGACATGCTCAAGACTGCGTTGATTCCCCCACTATCACACTTCACCCTCCTACCTCTAACAACCACATAGTCTACTTGTTTGAAGGCTGATGCTAGCTGATTTTTTTGGGGTATTAGTGTACTGTATGCACTATAGAACTCTCCTACCCAGTTTGGAATATAAGGGCCATGGGTTGTAGTGAAGATTTGGAACTTGTGGTATCTCAAGCACACCATTATCTCTGGGTACCTGTCTATAACCCTGTCTATGGATAGACACTTTTCATCCAAAATTATCCTCAGCCCCTCAGCCTTTACTCGATTCATTTACTTAGGCGGAGGACCCTGTACTGAAGGCGCTAATACCATTGCCAGCTTTGGAATTGGAGGTTTAATAGTGGTAGGCAGGGGAGTACTGGCCCTGGATGAGTCATTCAGCTTCTTAGTTCGCCGCTTAGCCCTCTGTGCTATAAACAAATCCTCCTCATCAGAACCCACACCTTCACTTTCAGATTGGTTGGGGTCATTTCTAAAAAAGCCATCACTGTGATTGCTTGCATCTGATAATTCAAAGGACTTTTCTTTGCCCTTGCCTTTCCAAGCAGTTGTGGAAAGTTTAGCAACCTTGCTTCTGCATGCAGCTGCATCCTCGTTGATTGTAATACCTTTTGTTTTACCTTTGGGTGGCCTGATACTTACTGCAACTTTAAATCTACCCATTTTTGCAAAGAATTGCGAAGAAGTTAAAACAAATATATCAAATTCATGGGGACACAATTGCAGAAAAACTCGCCAAGCAGCTCGGCGAATCGCTAAGTTTCTTTGGCGAGCTAGGTCGGGATCGCCGATAGGAGTTGGCTCAAGAATGTTAACAAGTCGACAATGGGAAAATCCTTTCAGCGAACATGGTTTTATTTGCCGAAAGATACAGTGAAACAAAGGTTCAGGGGTGTAGACAAAAAGCGATCAAGGGTACTTTCGGCAAGTCGCCGAATGCTTTTGGCGATCAAAGACTTCTCGTCGAAAGTTACAGAATCCATATCATGAGTACCGTGAAATTAAAGGCGAGATGTGGTCATTAGGTGAGCCTCTGAGTGGTTTGGTGAGCTCGACCCAGCTTGCCAAACGTCCCAACGTGCCTATTTCCAAACGATCTTCTCGACTTCAACCCTATAACTCCCGAAAACAAAATTAAACTATGCACTAGTACAATTAAGCTCAAACCCATTACACTTAATCATGATAACCACCGTGCACACACAACCCTACACATTTTAACTTATTTTTACGCACAACAAAATGAGAGTTCAAAAAAAATCAAGATAAAATGGGCAAGATTTACAAATCGAACTCGTCATTTCAACAATCTAAATATATCAAAGAGGCCTAGCACACGTCAATTCAATAAGCCCAATTGCATAAGAGAACAAAATTTTCAAAGTAGTCTCGGGGTTCGGGAAAACCAACCTTTTATGGTGATTAAAGTACTTTGAAATGCTAGGAGGCAATGTAATCCTAAGTTCGAACACCAATCGACGACTAAAATACCAGGAATGCAACGATACTGAAAATTACTTACTAGGGGCGAATTTGCAATGTTTGAAATTTGGGAAAAATGAAGACTTCGAAACTTTAAAACCTTTGGCTATTAATACCCATCCACTTCACGTCCGTTTGGCGACGTTAGTGGCTATTGTTGATCCACTCGGCGACACGTCGAGTTATTACTTACTTTGCTGAGTTTTACAAGACCTCCAGTCAAAGTGAAGGGCCAACCATTGTATTCATCGGGATCGCCGACCTAATCGGCGATGCGCCGAATGGAACAATTTCTTGCTAACATGTACCTATCAACACTTTCCAAACTCAAACCTACAACCTTAACACACCATTATTTCTAAACAAAATTAAAGCATTTAAGGGTTTTGAATTGCCTCCAAAATAACACCTTATTTAACGTCGTTGCACGACGCAGGTAAAAACCTAAACTTCACTTTTTGGGTTAGCCAGAACATTACTTGGCAACCCCCTGCTTTGTGCCGGATGGAGATGAGGCATCACATGACCCATAAGGTTCTTAAGCACCTAAATGGATCTGGAATGAGAACCAATCATATGTTTCATCAATTTGATGTTCTCCTTCACTTCTTCCAACACCCTATCATGCTCACTTACCTTGTTGAGAATGATTGAGAGCATTCCCTCAACAAATTTACCCTCATTATCCTTGGGCTTTCTTCGCTCATAACGGGGAACGTATCTATGCTTCCTTTTGCATTGGACTTCAATATCCACTATCTTTTTGGCGAACTCATTCATCTGAGTGATCAATGAGGCCAACATGAAGTCCTTCTCGACTTCTTGGTTTGCTTCAGCCATGTGATCAAGCAGGTGGGCTCCTGTTGCATAGGGCTGATGTGTTAAAAACCCTCTCCAAACTTAGAACTCAAAAGTTTATGTTAAAAATTCTATATTAAAAATCTGATATTAAGCTACAGCTCTCAATGAGTATTTATAATTTTCAAAAATCTATGCTGCAGCGGATCATTCGGCGCCGTTAGTCGAGATTGCCGATCAACTCGGCAATCCGCCCTTTGGTAGGTTTCATCGCCGTCTTGCTCTATCCTTCAACATCATCGTGTTTTGGATCATTGGGCGACATAGTACTGCTTTGAAGAACTGCTCGGTGACACGCCGACTGCTTCTTTTCACCGCCGATTTGATCCTTTCTTTCAGCGCTCAGCACACTGGAACAAAAGGCGAGGATAAGACCTTCTGGCGATTTGCCGAATGGGTTCGGCGATTGTCAGATCTTCATTTCTGCATTCTTTCTACTGCCTTTGTTCCTTTTTTTTGCTAAGTAGAGTCCATGCTTTCCCTCAAACTCCAAATACCTAAAACTTAAGGGTTTTCATTAGATATTGAGATAAAATATACATTTGAGGACACTAATTCTATCAAAATATAGCCTTAAATGAGTCCAATTTGTGGACTCATCAAGGAGCAAATAGAAAAAGACCAAGAGCAGGATTAAAAATGGACAAAATGATGACCCAAATGGATTTTTTATCAAAACATGTTCTGTGTAGTGGTTCAAGGACCGTTAATGCAATTGGGGTTAGCTGTGTTAATCCCGATGATGCAAAGTTTGAAGCTTTGTACAATGAAGAAGTACAATTTCTAGCAAATCAGGGAGGCGGTATCTGCTAAAATTATCCAAGGCCAAGTGGAAACGAAGGTTGGAATAGATAACGTGATGAATGTTGGAAGGATCATGATAGAGAATGGCGTGACCATGGTACAAACTAGAGGGAGCGAAATGGTGACAAAGAAAGATATATTCCTCCCCATTAGCATCACAAGCCAAAAGAGCAAAGGGCTAACCCGGAGAACTTTTGCACTAAAGATATGCTTGAACATATTCTCAATAAAGTAGAAGGGTCAGACAAAGTGCTTAAGGAAATAAAAAATGACGTCTCAACTCTAAACGAGACGGTTACTTCTCAATCGATGTCCATTAAACAGTTGGGAACACAAATGGGCCAGATATCATCTCATTTGAATCCAACGACAAAAGGAGGTTTATCAACTGATACCTTCGCTAACCCAAAGAATTAACCTTGAAAGTGTATCCACATTATTCCACAACGTTAAATAAGGCACAATTTAGGAGGCAAACCAAGTGTTTAAGCTTTTTTTATTGTTGTTTGAATAACGGGTGTTGAATGTGCCAGTTTAAAAGTTAAATTTTTTGGAAAAGGCCGCAATTAGGCTAGCCTAGGGACTAGTTGGCGACTTATCGAACAGGTTGTCGAGCCCAACTTGGATCATCGTTTGAACCATCTAGTTGGCTAGAGGTTCTGTAAAACTAGGCAGGCTAAACAACCATTTGGCGCATCACCGAATGGATCGGCGACATAAGTGAGAGTCGACGACTTGTGCGCGAATTGAAGAGTCAAAAGGCCTAATCCATTTTTAATTTCAAAACTATTCCTCATTTCATATATTTTTACTTCTACACTTTCACAACTGCACTCTAGATTATATTTTTTACATTTCTTATTTTTTGTGTTGGATCAAGTGCTCAGGTAGGGGGGGACATTGGTATAATTTGCTAGACTAGAATTTGACATTTCAAACATGTGCTTATGAGGTTAGTTATCTGAACCGTACCTTTATATTTTGGTAAACCGTATTGTGTTTCCTTTTGTATTGTTAGCCGAATATTTTGAAATCACGTGTATTTGATTTATGAACTTTTGTGGATTGTGTTTATTTAGTTGTTGGGTCTAGTAGGGGTGAAGTCTAAGTAACCCGATTGTACGGATCATCCAATTTTGCCCAATGATAGAGCAGTTGACATTATTCTCAAGGGCAAAAGACGTTGATTACCCAATTTTGGCCAAATCAGGGGAAGTTAGAGTACCCTGAGGTCATGGGTAGCATGGGTCTAAGCTTAATGGCGTAGAATAGGTGTTTAATTTTGTTTCCATGGGATCTGGGTTATAATTTGAAAGTCGGGGTCAAAATCTGGCACGTTAGACTATTCAGCGAGCTGGGTCAAGTTTGTCGATTGGTTCGGTAGTTCACCTAAAGAAACCTAGATCGCCTTTTTATCCTTCATTTTTCTCAATTGTGTTTTGTAACATTTGGCGATATGCCAGAACTCGCCGAGTGCCTATTCTCATTTCCCTTATTTTTCAAAATTCTTCGGTAACATTCATTGAGCTTCTTACTGTTCGACGATTGGTGTCGCCGATCTGCCAAGAGGCCCTAGACATCACAGACTGGTGTTGATTTTTGAGTGATATTATTCTGGAACATTCAGCGAGCCCGACTTGGCTCAACAAATGGGTTCGGCGACTCAATGAACAATTTAGCGAGTCTTCCTGCAATTTTGTTTTACACTTTTGAATTATTTTTTTAACTAAGTCTAACGTTTTCGACTTTGTTTTGAAGGTATGGATAGATCAAAAGCAACACAGAGAAATCAACCTCCCCAAAAACGGGCAAAATATGTAGTGATAAATGAAGGGGATGCACCCTTCTGGAATGAACCGGCTAAATTTCCTCCAACTAGGGGAAAGGGAAAAGGAAAAGGGCATGTAGCTCCAACAAAATTGCGAGACAACTCCTACATTGAGTGCATCTATGCCACTAACCTCACTACATCTCAAAGTGATGGTCATTCACAGGATAGTTCTCGGCCTCCGTTTCTGTGCCAGAAGATGATCAACTCCTCAAGGCTAGTTGAGCGGAGCTACGCTCCAAGGTAATGCATGATCAAGCTCAAATCTCGGTGCCACCTACGCCTCCTCAACCTCCAGCACAGATAGACAAGCAAGTACCACCATCTCTGGTTCCTCCTCACCGGTCACTGAATATATTAAAGGGCCAGGGTTTGAGGAATATATTGGAAAAAAAGGGGTTGTCTACAGATGGTGTTGTAGACCAGTACCCGGAGGTATGTAATACCATAAAGTTCCACAAGTTTGAGATCTTTTTGAATCCACGAGGCTCATACATTCCTACTTGGGTCCAGGAGATCTATGCCGAGTACGGGAAGTAGGTTCCCAAAGGAAAGAAGAAGGCCAATCCATTAATGACAATTGAACATGTGGTAGTGCGGGATAAGAAAGTCAAATGCAGTAGCACCAATATCAATAAGGTGTTGGGTACGATGAACCTCATGCAATACTACATAGACAAAATCCAAAAGAAGGTCCTCGATGATTTAAAGGGTTTTTTGGCACTAGTTGTTTAGGACATCACACTACAGTGGATTGAGGCTGGTGTTCCCATTGAGAAGAAGGACTTGAATGTGGCTGCCAGATATTGGTTCGGGTTTATTAGCAGCACAGTGGTGCCATCAGAGAATGAATCGATACTTCGGCACCCGAAAGCTGCGTGTTTGGTCTGCATCATGGATAGGGAAAGACTCAATTGTGGTCTACTTATAGAGCATGAGATGGCCATGAGGGCCAAGAAGAGTGGAACCTCTCTTCCCTTTCTCGTTTTGATTACTTAGCTATGTAGGAGGGCATGTGTTCCGGTGATTCTCAAGAAGGATGTGGGAGTGACTCCCATTTCCCCAACTGACATCCGGTAGATAGAGGCCGAGTATTGATGTGAGGCTAAAAATACATATTTTTAATCATTATTTCCTCACATTTATTATTTATATTTGTCCTTTTTGAGCATTAATTTAATGGATTATGCTAAATTGGGTATTTTATTTGTAGGATTAAATTGGTGGAAAAATGAAGAAGTTTGGAGCTAAAAACGAATTAAAGATGGAAGGTTGAAGAAGGAAATCAAGCAGACAGCTTAATGAATTAAATGGAATAAAATAATATATTTATATATACATGGGAATGACGGCTACAATTGAGGAATTTCAATTTTGATGTTTGCTGCTGCCACGTGGCAGCAAGTGAATAGTGAAGGAATATGTTGAGGCGGCAGCACCATGATTCACGCGGCGGGAAAAATAAAGGAATCCAATTCCTTTTGGTTTTGGATTCCTAATTTAATTTGGACTCAATTATTTTTTTTAGGGTTTCCTACATCTATAAATAGTGCACATAAATAATTACTCCCTCTGTCCCAATTTATATGACTCACTTTCCTTTTTAGTTAGTCCCAAAAAGAATGACACATTTCTATATAAAGTAACAATTTAACTATAAAATGTCTATTTTACCCTTAATGAAATGATTTACAGCCATACAAATTTCTATCATTCATTTTGGACCACAAGTTTTAAAAGTCTTCCTTTCTTTCTTAAACTCCGTGCCGAGTCAAAGTACCTCATATAAAATGGGACGGAGGGAGTAAAAGGGAAGCCAAGAACCAAGATACAAGACACGATATAAATTTTCTTCTAGCTTAGGAACTTTGGAAGAGCCGCCGTGGAGGCCGGAGAATTGTGGTTTATTCTTTCTTCTCCTTTATTATTTATTTGTATTCGTGATTAATAAAATATAGTTTAGCTATTGTTCTTAACTTTTTATGA
>JAJOOB010028460.1:0-14977 GCA_029582485.1 Solanum tarapatanum | reverse complement strand
TCCTAGTAGCTTGTTCATGTTTTGGAGTCTTGCATATGATTATGTGTTGCATGATCTCCATATGTAATGCATGTCTTAGAAGACACTATGTTATGCATATTTTGAAGGAGTCTTATTACATAAAAAATTGGAATTTTAGTAATTAAATTCATGTCTCTCATGTCAATATGCATCTTTATATGGTGAACGCACTCTTGACTTTATGAGGAAGAGAGTATGAGCATGCTTAGGTTAGAAGTTGAAAATTTCTCCTTAAATGAATTCACCTTTGTGTATGCTTGCTTATGAGTTTATGATGCCATGTGTGTATGTTGTGACTAGGATAAGGTAGTACCTCCTTGGACATAACTAAACATGGTAATGGGATGTATGTTCTTAATAAATGTTTTTAGGGTCAAAACGTTTGGGTACTACACACTGCGACCACCCTAAGGGTCCCGGAGGAGGACCCCAATCCTTGGCCAAACAAGCTGCCAATGCAACTTGAAGTTGTGCATGGAGGGATTGGCACCGCATCGCGGACCTGCCCCACCATTGGCCAAAAAGTTGTTATGCGTCGCGGAGACACCGCGGTCTATACTGTCTCGAAATTAAATTTCCAGAAACTTGTGGGAACACCTCCGTGTCGCGGACTTGCTTCCAGACGAAATCTACGAAAATAAAACTCAAGTTTGACTTGTTTAAAAGGTCCAACTAAATGAGGGGTAGTTTGGGTACTTTGGGGAATTATTATATACGGTTATTCTACCCAGTTTAGGGTATTTTAAGTGGTTAAAACCCCAAAACCTAGAATTCGACCTCATTCTTCAAATTAACCCTTCCCTCTGAAAATAGATTCTCTCAAAAACTCCATTGAAGACCTTGATGAAGCTCAAGCTAGACGATGGATTTTCAACTTATTTCTTCTTCAATCTCGTGGGTCTTCAATAATTAAGGTATGGTAACTCTTGATTATTAAATAACCTCTCATTCAAGGAGTTCTATCAAAGATTTTCAAAAGTCATTCAAAGACCAATGTTCCCAATTTTCAATCTAAACATGGATTCTTTGTCAAACGATTTTCTAAATGATTATAATGATGAATTAATGTAGAAATAAGGTTTTTAAGATAATTTTCAAAGGAATTCTTGAAGAACCCATGAAACCAAAATTCTCGAAAATTGGCCTATGATGTGGGTCTTTGTGAATATGATCTCTATTGGTGAAATAATGTTTAGATTAGATTGTATTGATGTTTCCTATGATTATCTATACTTATTCATGTTGAATTGTTGGAATATTGATGAGTTGAGAATTATGGCCTTATGGCCAAAGTTATCGGTTGATCCCTTTGTTTAAAGAATTGTACTTAGATTATGTTTATGTTATTGAATTACATTGTTGATTCCTATTGCTATCTGTCAATTGATTATGAACTGTTAAGGATTGATCCATGGTGACATAGCTTGGCGAATTGGTAAGTTGACCTAACTTGTAGTCTATAGTATTAGAATTGATGTTGTGCGGTTTTGGTCCACTTTTGGTGGCGTTGTTTACTTCTTATCTATCTATGCATGTTGAAGATCATGGCCTTGGAGGCAATAGATGTGAAGTGAATTGATGATTATGATGCATATGTTTATGAAGTTGTGCTATGAAGGTTATGTGTGAAATCCTCAATGCTAGCATGATGCTTAAAGTGTGTTGATGATTAGGAGTATAATGTGAATGACAATGTTAGGGATAAGGTGTGATCTACATGATTGATTACGTTAAGACCTATTGTGGAATGAGCCCTACCTATATGACCCCTATATAAATGTGTGATCATATACATGTTCGGAGTACCTATTCAATGTTGAATGTGGCCTTGTCTCTTATGATGAAGTGTGAGTGTCTGGTCTAGAATCCCTAAAGGCTTTATATGTCAATTTCTCATGAGTTGGGGACATTGTGAATGTGTTGTGATCCCTTGAAGGGAAGGGCACTCAGTATCAAAGTTGTTGCTATTATGTCACTATGAGGACCAATATGCACACACACTCTACATGTATAGCTATGAATATGATGTGTTATGGTGTCTATTGAAAGGTTAACTCTTATATGCACCTTTACATCTTATTATGCCTGCAAAGTATATGATTAGCATGGTATGGATATGTGTTGTAAAAAGGTGTTTATGTGAAAGGCTTTCTCACATATGTACACACACATGAATGAATGAACAAGGTTTATGATAATCTAGTGAAAGTGAGTCTCTTCAAAGGTTTCCTTAATTGTACTCTAAACTAGTCTATGTTATGAATATGGTATGACTATGTGAAAGGTCATTCTCACATAATGAAGGTTCTATGATGAAAGGTCATTCTCATCTTGGAACCTTTGAGCTATATGATATGAGGGATTAAGTCCCTAAAGCCTATTTTATGAACAAATGTTAAATAAAGGCTTAAAGATGTTTAAAAAGGGAGTTGGAGCTTAGCACCGAGTGAACATAAAAAATGAGAGTGGAGGCTTCTCGTTTAGCAAGTCCGGCTACCCACTAGAGAACCTTCACGTTTAGCAAGTCCGGGTACCCAACATAGATGTTGTCTCATGAGATGGAAACCTCCACGCCTAGTAAGTCAAGGTTTCTAGTAGCAATCTCCTTGTTCCATAACTACGTTCCCCCGTAGGTATTAGCTTAGAGGATCCACTAGATAGCTATTATGTATGTAGGTCCTACTATGGCAAGTAGTACCCACCCTTTTTGGTGGGGTAGTAGAACACCAGATTCCATGTAGCTCACATAGTCTATGTCGGTTATGGTAATTTCTCCCGAAAGTTAAGAAATGAACTAAAATAAGAATATGAACTCTAGTCATGATTTCTTGAACAGTTACTTAGTGTAGGTAGGACTATGGACCCTACTTATGCATTGCACAAGTGTACTCTAAGAGAGGATATGATTAGGCTCTCTATGTAATGAAGAATATGGTTTATGTATGTTAATATGAAATCATGTTAAGGTTGACTTTACTTATGTCAAGACATGAAGTATGATTATGCATGTGAATTACACTTATGACTTCTTAATGGGTTTGCTTAGTATATGTGGGGGTATGGGACTCCATGTGTACATTGCACAAGTGAGCTTGTGAAGGGGTTGTGAGGGTGGTTTACCTATGATATGAACTAAATGTATTATGACTAATGATATAGTAAAGGAATGAGTCCTTATAAGATGTTATGAAGTCTGTTGGTCTTATATCTAATGTTAAATGATGGTGTTATGACTTGTTGAATATGATGTGCCTAGTCTATGGTGGCTTCTTAGGAACACTTGGTGTGAGTAGCATTATGGGATGCTACTTGCACATTGCACTAGTGTTACTTGGAGGTTGTGTTAGGTGATGGTTCCAATGTGAAGACTATGTTTTATGGTATTCTTATGACTCTATGAATATATGTGGTTTGGATTGATGAAGGCTTTATGTAAGTTTACCCTTGGTAACCTTAAGGTGACACATTGCACCAAGTATTCCCTAAGGGTTGCTTGACGAAAGGAGTTAAGATAAAGAGGAAGGTAATGTATTGTATGCATTGAATGTGCCTAAAATGTTATAAGTGGCTCTATGTTCTATTATGAATGGTTTCCATGTGTATGATGATGTATGTTGTTTATATTGTGCCTATTGTACTAAATGTTCTTGTAGTTTTTCTAAAAAGGCATGATGCATGGTTTCCAATTAAATGTCCCTTTTTAAAGCATATTTTGTGCATGGTTATCATACTTAGTACATTCCTGTACTAGCACCATTCTTCTTCATCTTTTTACACCAAGTGTAGGTGGTGGTGGCTAAAAGGCCTTTCCTAGAAGTGATGAGTTTGTCTTACTATTCCCAAGTTTGGGTGTGTCCTTAAAGATTCAAGGACCTTTATGTTAAATAGTTTCCTTAAGTTCTATGTACTAGATAGTAGTTTCTTTTGTATTGTAAGGGTTGTGTTCCTATTGTGTTGTAGTCGTGTTTAAGATGGCTACCTTGAGACGTAGTACTTCGATTTTGTATTAAAGGTTTAAATGAGGTGAGATTTAAGTCTTGTGTTATATTATGAAAAAGTTTTAAATTTTCTGCTATTTTTCTATGATAAATGCTATGATGAATGCTAAGGGCTTGTATAAGACCTCCGAGAGGTTGAATACGCTGGTAACGGCTAGGGGGAGCTCTCGGGTCGTTACAATCTCAAGAGGACACCTTTCTAAATCAATCAGACTAACAGGGAAAATTCTAGGTTTATTCATGCCAGATTCAAAGCAAGTTAATCACACAAGACATCGACACTTAAGATAAACAAGACTACACACTTTCGCTAGTGTGCAATGGTCATTACAAGAGAATCAATTCGATAAATGGCTAATCACAACGATATGCAACAAGTTCACATATTTTCTATGAAACTTCATTTGGCCTCATTGTAGCCATAAATTCATGTTCGTTCAATTGAGAGCACTATTTAAGTCATCGGTATTGATCGAAACCGAGACTCAATTTTTTGCAAAAGAATAGCCACATTCAAATCATGAGGAGTGGCAAAAAATGTGCGAAAAATTCAAAACTTTTCAGAAGGGTCAAAATCGTTCGCAATTAAAAACAAAAGAGAGCCATAAGCTCAAACATCCACAAAATAGTGTAAAAACAGTTATAAATAGAACAACCCAGATATAAACACAAACAGAAGAAAAAAGTAGCACACACAGTTGGGCCTCACCCCACCACAAATAAAATATTTTTCCTCAAATGCAAGTAATAAATATCCAAAGATTTGAAAGAAAACTAAGAACAAAGAGAGAGGTAAATAGGGGATCCTGGCTATGCGATTGCTCCATCTGTTATGGCATCAGTATCCGAAGTGATCACCAGAAGGACCAGCACCACTGGATCCCGTAGTAAGATACTTTGCTAACGAAACTTGCACAACATCATTTATCATGATTTCTTCAGTCTTGGCTATATGTTCCATTCCATTTCTACTTCTGCTTCCGATTCAGGATCAGCTATATGTTCCATTCCATTTCTATGTCCTGCGGCAGTCAGAGGCATTTCGGGCACCTCTGGAACTTCCAGTGTTCCAAAGATCATGGATATATCAGTGGGCTTTAGGTAATACACATCTTTCTTCAGCTGTGCAATGGTGGCCTTTACGGCTATTACTTCCTCTGTGGCTCCGTGATCGTTCTCACACACTAACATCCTGGGATCTAGAGCATCAATAGTGGTACTTAGTGGTCTCACAGCATTGTCGAGGGCTGGCTGAATCATTCATGGAATGGAGCTTTCTATGTTGGCAGTCCGACAATTAGCGGTTTGGGCAAGTTGTCCCATTCGGATCAAGGATGCTTGAGTGATTAGTTCACAGGGGGAAGACGAGCTAAAGGTCCAGGGGCCAGAGTAGGCAAAGATGCCCTTGCAGGTATAGATCTAGTGGCAACAACTTTCTTTTGTCTCTTTTCTGCCTGGTCTTTAAGATATTCGGCTTCGATCTTTCGGATACTGGTAGAGGGGTGGCAGCCAATTCCATATCCTTCGTTGCATCTCCAGGCACCCGAGCTCTTTTTGCATAATTCAATGAATAATACTGGGAAATGGAGAGATGTATGGCCCTGCTTTGCACGCATATGGATTTTAGAGGAAATGATCCTCCCAAGATTTATCCTGGTTTTCTCCATGATGCATCCAAGACAAGCTGCCTTAGCATGACGAAGAATTGATTCATTATGTGATGGCATAATTCTGTTGCTGATGAATCAGAACCAGTATCGTGCATCTATGTTCAGATTTTTCTTCTCAATTAGAACTCATTCTCCTAACCATGTCAGAGCCTTATCATCTGAGACTAGCGGAGCTAGCCACTTTTTCACTACATCCAGTTTTTGTGTCCTGATTAAGTGCTGGCGGTGGTCATTAATCTTATCGGACATTCCCAAAGCTATGTTGATAGTCTCACTTTCACAGGCTACCTTCTTTCCTCTGACATCCACGTGGTCGATTACTTTAAAAGATGAGACTAGCCTTTTCCGTTGAGGTACTAATGCACTGTATGCATCGTAGAAGTCTCTAACCCAGCTTGGTATGTAAGATCCACGATATCTTGTGAAGATTTGGAATTTGTGGTATTTACGGCATTCCATCACTTCTGGATACCTATCAATAACCCCATCTATGGAAAGTTGTTTCTCCTCAATGATCGTTTTCAGACCATCTGCCTTTGATCTATTCATTGATCCATGTTTGGAACCTTGTATTGGATGTGCCAGAACAAATGCATACCCTGGAGCTGGAGGAGCTGGAGTGGTGGGGTGACTATCTTTCATCCTATATGGATCATGTATCCTTTTGGATTGTAACTCAGCCCTCCATGCCTCTGTCTGGTAATCTTTGTCAGAATCTGCACTGTCACTGTTATATGTGGGTGGCTCGGTGGTGTAGAAGCCAATGTTGTCAGAGCTTGCATCGGATAATTTGGAGGTTTTGCCATTCCCCTTTGTTTTTGCAGTTGTTGTAGCCTTTCCCCTGGATGGGGCGTTTTCACTGATCACAATTCCCTTTTACCTTCCTCTGATTGATCGTGTGTCCATATCTGCAAAGCGTTAGACAGATTTAGTAAGTAATTACATTGTAGCACAAAATTGCAGACAAAATCGCCGATCTAATCAACGAATCGCCGAATCTCTTGGGCGGTAATGAATATGTCAGCGGAAAGTTATAGATCCCACAGTGATTAAGATATGAAATTAAAGGCTATTTAGGGCTAGTAGGCGAATCACCGAATGATTCGGCGAGCTCAACCTAGCTCGCTGACTGACCTAACGTGCCTGAGATTCAACTCACTTTTCAAAATCTATCTTACAAACCTCAAAAGCAACATTAAACCATGCATTAATGAAATTTAGCCCAGACGCATAGCACCCATTCATGGTCAACTCCCATTATGCATAGTTTTCCACATTTAGATTCAAGGTAAGCAAAACGAAGAAATAAAAAAAGACTTTGAACAGTAAAAGCAAATAGGCCCCAATTTACAAATCTGAAGCAGATACTCAAAAACTTCTGCTCATATCAAAGAGTTCTAACACGCATCAATGGACTCTTAGATTGCAGATAAGGTTGAACTATTCAAAAGTGAATAGGGGTTTTTCAAAAACTAAACCTTTTTGCTGAGTAAAAAATATTGTAATGCTAGGCGGCAACAAAAATCCGAGTTCCAAGCGCTAATCCGTGACTAAAGTACTACTTTAAGGTGAGAAAATGTAAATTACTACCTTGGTATGAAGTTATCGAGTTTCAAAGTGAGAAAGAATGAAGAAGCATGCCTGATGGCAATATATGATGTTCAATTTGAGTCCATTTGGCAACGTTAGTAGCACTTGCCAACCCACTCGGCGATTCGCCGAGTGGTCATTTATCCATCCATTTCTTCAGAAAACTTCAATTTTTAGTGGGTGAATTTGGCGGTCTCCAATTAGATCCCCAAACTTTTTAGCGATGCGCCGAGTTGCTTTTCGAGTCCGCCGAGTTTTACAGGCTCTGTACAACACTTGTATTGAGCCAAACGGCAGATCCATTCAGGTTCGCAGACATGTTTGGCGACTCACGGAATGGACTTTCTGCTCGCCAACCTGAAATTTTCAACACTTTCCTCGTTTTAATCTGTAACACAACACACCATTATTCACAAAAGGAAAATCCTAAACGTTTAAGACCTTGGTTTGCCTCCCAAGAAGCGCCTTATTTATCGTCGTGGCATGACGCAAATCTTTGCTCAAGTTTCATTGTTGGGATTGGCCAGGTCCTCATTAGGCCACCCCATGTTTCTCTACTGATGGAGTTGAGTCAATGCATGACTCATCAGGTCCTCGAGCAGTTGGATAGCTTTGGAATGAGACTAAATAATTAGTTTCATTCCTTCGATGTCTCTTTCAATCCTTCGAGCTCTTTGTCTTGCTCAGTGACCTTGTGGAGAATTGTTGAGAGCATTCCCTCAATGCGCTTGATCGCTTTTTTCTCGTTGTTTCTTCTATTATGAAGGGGAATGTATTTATCCTTCCTTTTGCAATAACCTTCGACCTTCATCATATTTCTTTTTAACTCATCCATTTGGGTCATTAATGTGGTCATCAAGAGATCCTTTTCAACCTCTTGGCTCATTTTAGCCATATTGTCGAGCAGTTGGACTGTTATTATATATGGCTGCTTTAATGTTCCGCCAGGAAGGAGTTGGTCAACCAATATCTTACTTCTAGGGCCAAGACTTCGGTAGAAGCAATCAATGAGGATTGTACCGGGAAGTTCATGAGTGGGGCATTGGGTTAGAAGTTCATTGAATCTTGCCCATGTCTCATGGATCCGCTCATCCTCCAATTGCTTGAAGGTTAGGATACGATCCCGATACATCATTACCTCTAATGGAGGAAACTCCAACTCCTGAATATTTCTTGCTTTCCCTTGTTTAGATTCCGACAAATCACAAAACAAAACTAAGAATCAAGTTAATAAATTACGACTAAGAACAACAAAAATTCTACTAATCTAAAAATTCTCAAATAACACCACTCCTCGGTAGCAGCGCCATTTTAATGCTTATCGTGACCAGCGACACTAACCTACGGCACGAGTGTCTACGATCGTCTATAGTATAGTAACCCAACTAAAGGTTGTGGTCGTATCCCAAGCGAGTGGATTTGAGAATCGATAGAAAAATAAAATTAAGCTCTAACTAGTCGTAGCTAAAGACATTAACGAACAAAAACATGGTAAGTCAAAGGGGTGACACGAATGTGTGAAATATCAATTGGGGGTTTTGTCACAATTAGTAAAAATAGCAAAAATTCACAAGAAAATCAAGTATGGGGAAATGTTCTTAGGGTGTGACCGCAATACAAGTTGAGATAAATCGTTGGGTACATACTTTCAATAGGAAATTTGCAAGATAATAGTGACTAGGCTAAGCTTTAGATGGAAATAAGTTCCCTCTCGGGCAACATACCCATTTTCAAATGGGTTCCTCTCGGACACCCATTTGCCGCATGAAGACAAGCCTACGCCTGACCCCACTCACTCTCTCTAGCTGTGTCTTAGGATATGGGACTAGGGTTCACCCTCTCGGGCTGAACCACATATTGACCCACTCCTTAGGCCATCAATCTAGTGGTCTTGGTTTCGCGACCTCCCTCTCGGCCAAGCCGGAAACACATGGGTGGTTTTGTATTTGCAACTACAAATCCATTAAATTAAACCACAACCACTAGGTGAAATAACCATTAAAATACATCTACCCTATCAGCAAACAAGACCCAACAACAATATCAACATATATTTGCTAAATCACACCCCAAGAATAGGGGTTTATAGACACACATCAAGAAATAACAACATACACCTAAAATGATACTAAAATCAAATGGGTAGAAGAAATTAAACCTTGATATATAAGCAAAGGAAGAAAAATGGAGAAGACTCACATCCAACTTGGGGAAGATGAAATCATTTTCTCTTCAAGTCTCCAACAAAACCCTCTCCAAACTTGAGAGAAAATATCTAAAAACGTACTATTCTATTCTAAAAATAATATTAATGGTTCGGAACTTGCAAAATTAATAAAGAGTAGTATTTATAGCCATTAGAAATTAGTGCAGGCGGATAATTCGGCGAGGTCAGTCGAGTCAATCGAATAACTCGGTGTCTCGCCCGTCTTCTGTCTCATTGTTGTTGAGTGCTTGCCTATAACATCCTCACGTTCTAGACCATTATGCGGTATAGTACTGCTTCGCGGAACTATTCGACGAAGCACTGACTGCTCCTTTAATCGCCTTTTTGATCCTCTTCCTTCAGGGCTTCGCATACTGGAACAAAGAGCGGAGTCTATCCTTTCGGCGCATCGCCAAAGGTTCTTGGCGATGCTCATGCTTCAGCTTCTTCCTTCTTTTCAGCCTTCCTGTTCTTTTTTGCGCCTAAGTGTCCATACTTGCACTAAAACTTCAAATACCTAAAACTTATGAGTTTTCATCAGATATTGAGACAAAATAAGCATTCGAGGACATTATTTCTATCAAGATAAAGCCCTAAGTATCTCCAATCTGTGGACTCATCAACCTGCTGCACAATAGTCTCCACCAGATTTGGCAAATTGCCAAATATGCTTTCCTATTCCTATACCTCCTCAACATGTACTGATATCAACTCCTCGTCGATCTCTGCATCTGACTCTACATGTATTGTATTATCCCTCTGTACGTCTCTGATGGTAGACGGAGAAATCCCTGAGGTCTCCGGAGCACCCTCCTCATGTACATCCCGCAACAGTGAAGTGAAGTTTATAGCCTTCAAATAGTCTACATCCTTCATTAAATCTGCTACTTTGGCTTTCAAAGCAGAAACTCCGAAAGTTTCCCCCCGTCAGATATCACAAGCATTGACTCTGGTAGCCATGCCATCCGCAAGGCCCTAAGGGGGTCAGTGCAGCCAAGATGGCACTGTCAATCATCCCCGGGATGGATCTCTCCAATCGGGTAGCTCTCACATCAACTGAATAGGCCAACTGCCCCATCCTCAGGATAATGGCTTGAGTAATCCTTGTAGGCTGGGAGGATAAGGAAGCACCTGGAGCTTGTGAGGAAGAGGAAGAAGGATCTGGTATACTTGAGGGCTCAAAGGTCAGAGTAGGCGAAGGTGCCTCTGCTGGTAATGAGTCTACATTGACCTCTGGAGAAATATCTGTTGGAGCTTCTCTTCTCCTGTCAACTTCCTCTCGTGTGAACTCGACCTCGATACGCCGGATATCGGTGGAGGAACACGGGGTGACCTCAACATCCCTCGTAGTGTCACGAGGTACTTGATGCTTATCATGACCAATGACACTAACCTACGATACGAGTGTCTATGATCGTCGATAATATAGTAACCCAACTAAAGGTTGGGGTCGTGTCCCAAGGGAGTGGTTTTCAGAATTAATAGAAAAATAAAATTTAGTTCTAACTAGTCGAAGCTAAAGACATTAATAAGTAAAAACATAGTAAATTAAAGGGGGGACACAAAAGTGCAAAATATCAATTGGGGGTTTTGTCACAAGTATTAAAAACAACAAAAATAACAAGAAAATCAAGCATGGGGAAAAGTTCTTGGGGTGTGACCGCAATATAAGTTGAGATAAATCGTTGGGTACATGTTTTACATAGTAAATTTGCAAGATAATAGTTACTAGGCTAAGCTGTAGATGAAAATAAGTTCCCTCTCGGGCAACTTACCCCGTTTCAAATGCGTTTCTCTCTAACACCCATTTGCCGCACGAAGGCCAGCCTACGCCTTACCCCACTCACTCTCTCGAGCTGAGTGTTACGATATGGGACTAGGGCTCACCCTCTTGGGCTGAACCTCATGTAGACCCACTCCTTAGGCCATCAGTCTAGCGGTCTTGGTTTCGCGACCTCCCTCTCGGGCAAGACGAAAACACATGAGTGGTTTTGTATTTGCAACTACAAACCCATTAAATTAAACCACAACCACTAGGTGAAATCACCATTAAAATACATCTAACCTTTCATCAAGAAAGACCCAACAATAATATCAACACATATTTGCTAAATCACATCCCAAGAATGTGGTTTTAGTTAGACATGAGAAAGAGACTGAAATTTACACCTAAATGAGTTTGCATTCAAATGGGTATGTAGATTTAAGTCTTATTACAGGCGAAGAATGAAGAATCCAAGACACCCTAATCCAAATCTTGAAGATGAAAACCCTTTTCTCCTTCAAGTTTCCAAAACCCTCTCAAACTTAGAGAAAAAATATCCAAAAAGTACTAATCTATTGTGAAAATTATAATAATCGTTCGACTCCCTAAAATTGATAAAGAGTTTAGTATTTATAGACTTCAGAAAATAGTGCTGGCGGATCATTCGTTGAGGTTAGTCGGAATCGCCAATTAACTCGGCGATTCGCCGTTTGGTGTAGTTCATCGCCTTCTTGCACTATCCTTCAGCATCTCGTGTTTTGTATCATTGGGCGACATAGTATTGCTTCACGGAACTATTCGGTGAAATACCGACTGTTCCTTTGATCGCCTTTTTGATCCTGCATCTTCAAGGCTTCGCGTACTGGAACAAAGGGCAGTGTGCGCCCCTTCCACGAATCGCCATGTCTGCTTGGCGATGTTCAGGCTTCAGCTTTTTCATTCTTTTCAGCATTTTTGTTCCTTTTTGCGCCTAAGTGTCCATGCTTCCACTAAAACTTCAAATACCTGGAACTTTAGTGTTTTCATCAAATATTTAGAATAAATAACTATTTTATGACACTATTTCTATTAAAATGAAGCCCTAAATGAGTCCAACATGTGTACTCATCAGTACTCCAGCTCGCCGGCACAACTCAGTGACCAGAATTTGAAATGGCAGAGACGTCAGGTTCTGTTTGGCTCTCATGGCCATCTCCTGTGAAATAAGTAGTCCCAGATCGATCTGCCTCATGGTCATGATAGAACCAAGGCAAGCCGCCTTAGGATGGCGCATAATAGACTCTATCTAGGATGGTATTATGGTGCTGCTGATGAAGCCAAACCAGAACCTGGAGGCGATTTTCCTGTCCCTCTCCTCAATGGGAGCTCCTGCATCCACCCACCTCGAGGTGGTGTCAGAATCATCGGAGCCAACCAACCCTTCAAATCAACTAGCAACTGAACATGACCGACCCCTCATAAGGAAGTACAGAGTGCAGTGGTCTATCAAATACATCATTAATATGCTCACTGTGACACTCCACTTCCTTGTCTTTGAAAATGACCGACTTCACCGGTCGAAACACACTTGCCTTCTTCTTTTTCTTATGCACCAATTCCTCATAAGCAGTGTAAAACTCTCTTACCCAGGGGGGAAGGTAAGGGCCTCAGGGTCGTGTGAACTACTTGAACTCATAGTAGCGGAGGGTGTCCAAAACATCTAGGTATTTGCCTTACAGACCCTCCGTAGAGAGCAACTTCTCTTTTATGATAGTCTGGAATCCTTCACCCTTTAGTCTGTTCAACAATCTAGGTGGAGGAGAAATAGGCAGTGCAGGAGTTAGTGAGGGTACCTGAGCTGGCACTGATTCAGTAGTAGGTGGGGTAGCTGCTGAGGGTTCTCCGGTGGGCGTAGGCTAAGATTTGGCCCATAGCGCATCCCTTCGGTTAATCAGAGGTTGTTCATCCGCTGGTTCAGAGAAATCTTGCTGAATAGCTACTCATTTTCTAGCTATATGTTTCTTCCCCATGCCTTTGTCTCCCGGTTGGAGGTCATCCCGTCTCCTCGATAGAGGGTTTGATCCTCTTTCATTTATTCAAATGCCCTTTGCCTTTTTTTGGGGTGGTTCGGTTAGATTTGTACGTACCATATATGCAGAAGAACGAGGAGAAAGTCAAATGAAAGCCCAGAAAAGTTCACTGCAGACAAACTCGCAGATCCAGTCGGCGAGTCACCGAACCTCTTTGGCGAGCTAAGTCGAGCTCACCAATGGGGTTTTCTAAACAATTAAGGTAAATTGGCAATAGGAAGGCCTTTCGGCAAATTGCCGACTACTTTCAGCGAACATACGTTTATCCTCCGAAGGTCATTGTGCATAAGGGTTATAGGGGTAAAAGCAAAGTGCGATGAAGGGTGCTTTTGCCGATTCGCCGAGTGCCTTCGGTGAGCTCAGGCCTCTCACCGAAAGTTATAGACTCAAAACACAATTGACATGACATTAAAAAGTGAGATGAAGAAAATAGGCAAACCGCCGAGTGGTCGGCGAGCTTGTTCAGCTCACCGAATGACCCAACGTGCCCATTTTCAATCCACCCTCTCGAATTCAACGCCGAATGACCCAACAAAATAATACCACCCCCGTTCTGATAATCGGTCAAGCATCTGGTCCATAAAAGGCATTGCGGAGTGGTCCTTTTTGGTCCATGAGTTAAGCTTTCGATAAGCCATGCATACTCTCCACCCAGTCACTGGTCTAGTCGGCACGAGTTCCCCCTTTGCATTTGGGACTATAGTGATACCTCCCTTTTTTGGTACACATTGTACCGGGTTTACCCATTTACTAGTTGCAGCCGAGTAGATTACTCACGCATCTAACCACTTGATAATCTCTTTTTTCAGTACCTCTTGCATTGGTGGGTTCAATCTCCGTTAATGTTCCACACTAGGTTTACATTCATATCAAGTCAAATCTTGTGCGTATAGACACCAGGAGGTATGCTCACTATATCAGCTATGGTCCATCCTATAACTTTTATATGTTTCTGCAGTACTTCAATGAGCAAATTCACATGACCTTCAAGCAAGTCAGTTGCGATAATCACGGATAAAGTATTATTTACTCCCAAGAAGACATATTTGAGATGAGAGGGTAGTGCTTTTAATTCTAGATTTGGCGATTCCTAAATTGATGGCTTTGCAGGAGGACTTTATCTATTTTTCAGGTCGATATCCAACTTGATTGGATTCCTTGAATATACTCCTAATCCCAATAAGGCAGCTACCACTTCATCATAGCCTTGAATTTCGGATTCATCATAATTAGCAAGCTTGGATTCAAAGGGTTCATTCTTCCGCATCAAATGGTTCACACTTTCCACCACTTCATCTATAACATCCTCAGTTAATACCACATGGATATCGCTTGGCTATTTCATGGATTTGTAAATATTGAAGGTTACCTCATCCATGTTCACCTGGAACTTCAATTTCCCGCTTTCGACATCCACTAATGCCCTCCCGGTTGCTAAGAATGGTCTTCCCAAAAAAATAGGGATTTCAGCATCTATCTCAATATCTAAAATCACAAAATCAGCCGTAAAGTTGAACCGATCTACTTTTACCTATATGTCATAGAGTATCCCCAATGGATGCTTGATGGATCGATCTGCCATAAGGAGTGTCATTGTGGTTGCCTTTGGTTCACCCAAACCAAGCTTCTTGTATATTGCATATGGCATTAAGTTGATG
>JAJOOB010028459.1:0-16254 GCA_029582485.1 Solanum tarapatanum | reverse complement strand
CGCGTGTTGAACAAAGTTTTCAACCTATTTGGTTTATATTGCCACGTAAGCCGAAAAGTGGTAAACAATTAACTAAAAAATAAGTTCGGGGGGGTAATAGGACCTTAGTAAAGGTTAGGTGTGTCTCAGGGATTTTGGGCATAGGCTGGGGGGGTACTTATGCATTTTCCCAAAGTTAATTTAATATTGCTTTTAAATAGCTAATTTAGAGTTAAAAGCCTACATGCTCAATAAATGTGTCTTGATTGAAGGTTTTAGAGTACTAAAAGTGTGTGTCAATTTTGTTTTATACTTAACATACAAGTTAAGAGATTATTACAGTTTGTTTATATTTGAGGATGAAGTTGAAATTAGTTCAATTTTGTGGTTCTCTATTAACAATTCATCAATCTTTTTTATTTTATTTTATAGAGAGTAGAAGAAAATAAAGGGAGAAAACAAAGCAAAGGAAAAAAAAAAGATTGTTTTGTGCTTCAATTGAGTGGTGAAGTGAGTGTATAAATAGTGAGGAAAACAACTTAGTATTTTTGAATTATATGCATGAATGCATGACTTAGCACATAATCACACACTATTAACAAGGTGGTTTTTTTCCCACTTTATTAAAAATAGTTTAAAAAAATTTCAAACAGGTCATTAAATTTGCTTGAAGGGAAACCAACACATGGTAATTGTTATTGAATCTTGTAGCGCCAACATGATAAAATGCAAACAAAAAATACCAACCACTTTTTCACCTGGATTAACTTTACAATGTGAAAGTTACCTTTTTATTTTTTGGTGTTTTGCTAATTTAGAGGTTAATGATTCTGCACGCACAATACACTTGAAAGAGTGATTTCAATTAACTTATCTTCATCTTGAGGAAAAAAGTCAAAAAACATAAAATTAAAATTCATACCAACATTTTCATAACTAGCATCCCCTAGTTCGCCCAAATCAATTATAAATCTGAATTCCTCGTAATTCTTTATACACAATAGCGAAATTTCCTCTTTCGAGTTTCCAACTGAAGTACTTTTTTTCAATTTTCTCTTCATTTCCTCCTCAACATTTTCAATCTCTACTTTCACCTTTTAAATAACTATATAATTTTTGACACGATTGTTGCACAAAAGTTAATTAAAACTGCTTTTAAATAGCTACATTATTTTTTTGACGCAATTATTGCACAAAAGTTAATTTAATACTGCTTTTAAATAGCTAATTTAGAGGTTAAAAGCCTACATGCTCAATAAATGTGTCTTGAATGAAGGTTTTAGAGTACTGAAAGTGTGTGTTAGTTTTGTTTTATACTTAACATACAAGTTAAGATATTATTACAGTTTGTTTATATTTGAGGATGAAGTTGAAAGTAGTTCAGTTATGTGGTTCTCTATTAACATTACGTCATTCTTTTTTATTTTATTTTATAGAAAGTAGAAGAAAAAAAGGGAGAAAACAAAGCAAAGAAAGAAAAAGAAAAGATTGTTTTGTGCTTCAATTGAGTGGTGAAGTGAGTGTATAAATAGTGAGGAAAGCAACTTAGTATTTTTGAATTATATGCATGAATGCATGACTCAGCACATAATCACACACTATTAACAAGGTGGTTTCTTTCCCACTGTATTAAAAATAGTTAAAAAAAAATTCAAACAGGTCATTAAATTTGCTTGAAGGGAAACCAACATATGGTAATTGGTATTGAATCTTGTAATGCCAAGATGATAAAATACAAACAAAAAATACCAACCACTTTTTCACTTAGATTAACATTACAATGTGAAAGTTTGCTTTTTATTTTTTGGTGTTTTGCTAATTTAAAGGTTAAAGATTCTGCACGCACAATACAACTGAAAGAGTGATTTCAATTAACTTCTCTTCATCTTCAGGAAAAAAAGTCAAAAAATATAAAATTAAAATTCATACCAGTATTTTCATAACTAGTATCCCCTAGTTCGTCAAATCGTTTATAAATTCGAGTTCCTCGTAATTCTTTATATCCAATAATGAAATTTCCTCTTTCGAGTTTCCAACTGAAGTACTTTTTTCCAATTTTCTCATTTCCTCCTCGACATTTTCAATCTCTAATTTCATCTTTTAAATAACTATATAATTTTTGACACAATTTTTGCACAAAAGTTAATTAAACACTGGTTTCAAATAGCTACATTATTTTTTTGACACAATTATTGCACAAAAGTTAATTTTAATACTGCTTTTAAATAGCTAATTTAGAGGTTAAAAGCCTACATGTTCGATAAATGTATCTTGAATGAAGGTTTTAGAGTACTAAAAGTGTGTGGCGGTTTTGTTTTATACTTAACACACAAGTTAAGAGATTATTACAATTTGTTTATATTTGAGGAGGAAGTTGAAAGTAGTTCAGTTTTATGGTTCTCTATTAACAATTCGTCAATCTTTTTTATTTTATTTTATAGAGAGTAGAAGAAAAAAAAGGGAGAAAACAAATCAAAGGAAAAAAAAAAAGTTTGTTTTGTGCTTCAATTGAGTGGTGAAGTGAGTGTATAAATAGTGAGGAAAACAACTTAGTATTTTTGAATTATATGCATGAATGCATGACTTAGCACATAATTACACACTATTAACAAGGTGGTTTTTTTCCCTCTTTATTAAAAATAGTTTAAAAAAATTTCAAACAGGTCATTAAATTTGCTTGCAGGGAAACCAACACATGGTAGTTGTTATTGAATCTTGCAGCGCCAACATGATAAAATGGAAACAAAAAATACCAACCACTGTTTTTCACCTGGATTAACTTTACAATGTGAAAGTTTTCTTTTTATTTTTTGGTGTTTTGCTAATTTAGAGGTTAATGATTCTGCACGCACAATACACTTCAAAGAGTGATTTCAATTAACTTATCTTCATCTTCAGGAAAAAGGTCAAAAAACATAAAATTAAAATTCATACCAGCATTTTCATAACTAACATCCCCTAGTTCGCCCAAATCGATTATAAATATGAATTCCTCATAATTCTTTATACACAATTGCAAAATTTCCTCTTTTGAGTTTCCAACGAAGTACTTTTTTTCAATTTTCTCTTCATGTCCTCCTCAACATTTTCAATCTCTACTTTCACCTTTTAAATAACTATATAATTTTTGACACGATTGTTGCACAAAAGTTAATTAAAACTGCTTTTAAATAGCTACATTATTTTTTTGATGCAATTATTGCACAAAAGTTAATTTAATACTGCTTTTAAATAGCTAATTTAGAGGTTAAAAGCCTACATGCTCAATAAATGTGTCTTGAATGAAGGTTTTAGAGTACTGAAAGTGTGTGTCAGTTTTGTTTTATGGTTAACATACAAGTTAAGATATTATTACAGTTTGTTTATATTTGAGGATGAAGTTGACAGTAGTTCAGTTATGTGGTTCTCTATTAACATTACATCAATTTTTATTTTATAGAAAGTAGAAGAAAAAAAGGGAAAAAACAAAACAAAGAAAGAAAAAGAAAAGATTGTTTTGTGCTTCAATTGAGTGGTGAAGTGAGTGTATAAATAGTGAGGGAAGCAACTTAGTATTTTTGGATTATATGCCTGCATGCATGACTCAACACATAATCACACACTATTAGCAAGGTGGGTTTTTTCCCACTGTATTAAAAATAGTTAAAAAAACTTTTCAAACAGGTCATTAAATTTTCTTGAAGGGAAACCAACACATGGTTATTGGTATTGAATCTTGTAACGCCAAAATGATAAAATGCAAACAAAAAATACCAACCAATTTTTTCCCCTATATAAACTTTACAATGTGAAAGTTTGCTTTTTATTTTTTGGTAGTTGAAAACAAAATATTCGTTCCGTGACGTGAGGTTCCAGCTTAAAACTTTGAAACTATACCAAATCATACTCGGCAACTGAAGCATGGAGGAGAAGAGCATATTGAGTGGGTTGACTGGGGAAGAGATCCGGACGAACCTTCCAACAAGCAGAATAGAAGTTGACCACAAGGCTGCCAAGATGACGGATCCTGCCGTAGGTGCCTCTACATAAGCTTCGGGTAACCAAATATGAATTGGTACCATAGGCAGGAGGTGTAGTTCATCTAAACATTCATCTATAACAAGAACAATAGATGCAGACATTCTGGAATCAGAAACTGGATGTTTTTCTAATTTAGAGGTTAAAGATTTTGCACGCACAATACACCTGAAAGAATGATTTCAATTAAATTCTCTTCATCTTCAGGAGAAAAGTCAAAAAACATAAAATTAAAATTCATACCATCATTTTCATAACTAGTTTCCCCTAGTTCGCCCAAATCGTTTATAAATCCGAGTTCCTCGTAATTCTTTATATCCAATAACAGAATCTCCTTTTTCGATTTTCCAACTGAAGTACTTTTTTTCAATTTTCTCTTCATTTCCTCCTTAGCATTTTCAATCTCTACTTTCAGCTTTTAAATAAATATATAATTTTTTACACGATTGTTGCACAAAAGTTGATTAAACACTGCTTTTAAATAGCTATATTATTTTTTGACACAAGTATTTCACAAAAGTTAATTTAATACTGCTTTTAAACAGCTATTTTAGAGGTTAAAAACCTACATGCTCAATAAATGTGTCTTGAATGAAGGTTTTAAAGTACTAAAAGTGTGTGTCAGTTTTGTTTTATACTTAATATACTAGTAGAGATTATTATAGTTTGTTTATATTTTAGTATGAAGTTTAAAGTAGTTCAGTTTTGTGGTTCTTTATTAACATTACGTCAATCTTTTTTTTTATTATATAGAGAGTAGAAGAAAAAAAGGGAGAAAACAAAGCAAAGGAAGAAAAAGAAAAGATTGTTTTGTGCTTCAATTGAGTGGTGAAGTGAGTGTATAAATAGTGAGGGAAGAAACTTAGTTATTTTGGATTATATGCCTGCATACATGACTCAGCACATAATCACCACTTTTTCACCTGGATTAACTTTATAATGTGAAAGTTTGCTTTTTAATTTTTGGTATTTTGATAATTTAGAGGTTAAAGATTCTGCACGCAAAAGACACCTGAAAGAATTATTTCAATTAACTTATCTTCATCATCACGAAAAAAGTTAAAAAACATAGAATTAAAATTCATACCAGCATTTTCATAACTAATATCCCCTAGTTCGTCCAAATCGTTTATAAATCTAAGTTCCTCATAATTCTTTATATCCAATAGCGGAATTTCCTCTTCCGAGTTTTCAACTGAAGTACTTTTTTTTTCAATTTTCTCTTCATTTCCTCCTCAACATATTCAATCTCTACTTTCACCTTTTAAATAACTATATAATTTTTGATATGATTGTTGCACAAAAGTTAATTAAGCACTGCTTTTAATTACCTACATTATTTTTGGCACAATTATTGCACAAAAGTTAATTTAATACCGTTTTTAAATAGATAAATTAGAGGTTAAAAGCCTGCATGCTGAAAAATTGTGTCTTGAATGAAGGTTTTAGAATACAAAAAGTGTGTCAGTTTTGTTTTATACTTAACATATAAGTTAAGAGATTATTACAGTTTGTTTATATTTGAGGATAAAGTTGAAAGTAGTTCAGTTTTATGGTTCTCTATTAACATTACATAAATCGTTTTTATTTTATTTTTTAGAGAGTAGAAGAAAAAAATGGAGAAAACAAAGCAAAGGAAGAAAAAGAAAAGATTGTTTTGTGCTTCAATTGAGTGGTGAAGTGAGTGAATAAAAAGTAAGGGAAGCAACTTAGTATTTTTGGATTATATGCCTGCATGCATGACTCAGCACATAATCACACACTATTAACAAGGTGGTTTTTTCCCACTGTATTAAAAATAGTTCTATTTTTTTTCAAACAGGTCATTCAATTTGCTTGAAGGGAAACCAACACATGGAAATTGGTATTGAATCTTGTAACGCCAAGATGATAAAATGCAAACATAAAATACCAATCACTTTTTTCACCTAGATTAACTTTACAATGTGAAAGTTTGCTTTTTACTTTTTGGTGTTTTCTTAATTATGAGGTTAACAATTATGCACGCACAATTCACCTAAAAGAGTGATTTCAATTAACTTCTCTTCATCTTGAGGAAAAAAGTCAAAAAACATAAAATTAAAATTCATACTAACATTTTCATATTTTATTTTTTTTTATGACAAGGGAAACCCGCAGCCGCTACTCTTTGGGTGCGCACAGGGTAAAACCCCCGCTCCTATGCAATAGCTCGCAAACCACATAGGAGAGGTAAACCGCACTAGGCAAGCCTGGTGCGACGAGCTCGACCCAGAAGGGAAACCCCTTGCTTTCGCTGGCAAGGAGTTTCGAACTTGAGACCTTCAACATGGAAGTCCCAAGCTCAAACCACTGGGCCACCCCGAAGGGTAACATTTTCATATTTTGTATCCCCTAGTTCGCCCAAATTGTTTATAAATTCAAGTTCCTCATAATTCTTTATATCCAATAGCGGAATTTCCTCTTTCGAGTTTCCAATTGAAATACTTATTTCAATTTTCTCTTCATTTCCTCCTGAACATTTTCAATCTCTACTTATCTTTTAAATAACTATATAATTTTGACACGATTGTTGCACAAAAGTTAATTAAACACTGCTTTTAATTAGCTACATTATTTTTTTGACACAATTATTGCACATAAGTTAATTTAATACAGCTTTTAAATAGCTAATTTAGAGGTTAAAAGCCTACATGCTCAAAAACTGTGTCTTGAATGAAGGTTTTAGAATACTAAAAGTGTGTGTCAGTTTTGTTTTATAATTAACATACAAGTTAAGAGATTATTACAGTTTGTTTATATTTGAGGATGAAGTTGAAAGTATTTCAATTTTGTAGTTCTCGATTAACATTACGTCAATCTTTTTTATTTTATTTTATAGAGAGTAGAAGAAAAAGAGGGAGAAAACAAAGCAAAGAAAAAGAAAAGATTGTGTTATGCTTCAATTGAGTGATGAAGTGAGTGAATAAATAGTGAGGAAAGCAACTTAGTATTTTTGAATTATATGCCTGCATGCATGACTTAGCACATAATCACACATTATTAAAAAGGTTGTTTTTTCTCACTGTATTAAAAATAGTTTTTTTTTTTCAAATAGGTCATTAAATTTGCTTGAAGGGAAACCAACACATGGTAATTGGTATTGAATCTTGTAACGCCAAGATGATAAAATGCAACCAAAAAATACCAACCAATTTTTTTCACCTATATTAACTTTACATTGTGAAAGGTTACTTTTTATTTTTTGATGTTTTGCTAATTTAAAGGTTAAAGATTCTGCACACACAATAAACCTGAAAGAATGATTTCAATTAACTTCTCTTCATCTTTAGGAAAAAAGTCAAAAAACATAAAATTAAAATTCATACCAGCATTTTCATGACAAGTTTACCCAAGTTCTCCCCAATCGTTTATAATTCCGAGTTCCTCGTAATTCTTTATATCCAATAGCGGAATTTCTTTTTTTGAGTTTCCAACTGAACTACTTTTTTTTAATTTTCTCTTTATTTCCTCCTCAACATTTTCAATCTCTATTTCACCTTTTAAATAACTATATAATTTTTTACACGCTTGTTGCACAAAAGTGATTAAACACTGCTTTTAAATAGCTACATTATTTTTTGACACGAGTATTTCACAAAAGTTAATTTAATACTGATTTGAAATAGCTAATTTAGAGGTTAAAAGCCTACATGCTCAATAAATGTGTTTTGAATGAAGGTTTTAGAGTACTAAAAGTGTGTGTCAGTTTTGTTTTATCCTTAATATACAAGTAGAGATTATTACAGTTTGTTTATATTTGAGGATGAAGTTTAAAGTAGTTCAATTTTGTGGTTCTTTATTAACATTACGTCAATCTTTTTTATTTTTTTATTTTATAGAGAGTAGAAGAATAAAAGGGAGAAAACAAAGCAAAGGAAGAAAAAGAAAATATTGTTTTGTTCTTCAATTGAGTGTTGAAGTGAGTGTATAAATAGTGAGGGAAGCAACTTAGTGTTTTGGATTATATGCCTGCATGCATTACTCAACACATAATCACACACTATTAACAAGGTGGTTTTTTTTCCACTGTATTAAAAATAGTTCAATTTTATTTTCAAACAGGTCATTAAATTTGCTTCAAAGGCAACCAACACATGGTAATTGGTATTGAATCTTGTAATGCCAAGATGATAAAATGCAAATATAAAATACCAATCACTTTTTCACTTGGATTAACTTTACAATGTGAAAGTTTGCTTTTTATTTTTTGGTATTTTGCTAATTTAGAGGTTAAAGATTTTGCACGTACAATACATCTGAAAGAGTTATTTCAATTAACTTATCTTCATCTTTAGGAAAAAAGTCAAAAAACATAGAATTAAAATTCATACCAGCATTTTCATAACTAGTATCCCCTAGTTCGTCCAAATCATTTATAAATATGAGTTCCTCATAATTCTTTATATCCAATAGCAGAATTTCCTCTTTCGAGTTTCCAACTAAAGCACTTTTTTTCAATATTCTCTTCATTTCCTCCTCAACATATTCAATCTCTACTTTCACCTTTTAAATAACTATATAATTTTTGACATGATTATTGCACAAAAGTTAATTAAACACTGCTTTTAATTATCTACATTATTTTATTTGGCACAATTATTGCACAAAAGTTAATTTAATACAGCTTTTAAATAGCTAATTTAGAGGTTAAAAGCCTACATGCTCAAAAACTGGAGTCTGGAGCCTAAAGGGCAAAAAAAATTGTCAAAAATTCCAAAAGGGCACATCACTTTTTATTTTAGCCAAAAGGGTAAAATCGCTGCGTCAGCAACGATTTTCCTCTGACAGAATGACGAAATAGCAGCGATTTCGTCTAGAAGTTTTTTTTTTGCTTTTTTAATTAAAAATCGCTGCCACAGCAGCGATTTTGTAAAAAAAAAAATTTTAATTAAAAATCGCTGCGATTTTGTAAATTTTTTTTAATTAAAGATCGCTGCTTTTTCTTTTAAAAACTAAAACGGCACATCAAAAAAAAAATTAACCAAAAGGGCTTCTGACAAAACAAAAATAAAAATCGATGCATATTTTCTAAAAAAAAAAATAACTTTTTTTCTTCAAAATCGCTGCTATAGCAGCGAATTTGGTTAAGAATTTTAAAAAAAAAAGTTTTTCTTTTAATTTAATATTCTTTTATTATTATTTATGATATATAATTCAATTTTCCTCATGCTTCAACAATTTTATTGAGTATACTGTCGTCTTGTTTATCATTTTTATATTATTAATAAGTAATAATAGGCATGAAAATAATAGCACTCGGCATGAAAAACGCTGCCCCTGCAGCGATGTGTAAGGAAAAAAAAATTTTGACTTAAAATCGCTGCCACAGCAAAAAAAAATTTTCTTTCTTTACAATGGCAGCGATTTTTAATAATAATAATAAAAACAAAATTTAACAAAATCGCTGCTGTGGCAGCGATTTTTAATTAAAAAAAATTTAGACGAAATCACTGCTATTTCGTCATTTTGTCAGAGGAAAATCGCTGCTGACGCAGCGATTTTGCCCTTTTGGCTAGAATAAAAAGTGATGTGCCCTTTTAGAATTTTTGACAATTTTTTTTGCCCTTTAGGCTCCGGACTCTCAAAAACTGTGTCTTGAATGAAGGTTTTAAAATACCAAAATTTTGTGTCAGTTTTATTTTATACTTAACATACAAGTTAAGAGATTATTACAGTTTGTTTATATTTGAGGAAAATAGTTAAATTTTGTGGTTCTCTATTAACATTACATAAATCTTTTTTATTTCATTTTATAGAGAATAGAAGAAAAAAAGGGAGAAAACAAAGCAAAGGAAGAAAAAGAAAAGATTGTTTTGTGCTTCAATTGAGTGGTGAAGTGAGTGAATAAATAGTGAGGGAAGCAACTTAGTATTTTTGGATTATATGCCTGCATGCATAACTCAGCAATTAACAAGGTGATTTTTTTCCCACTGTATTAAAAATAGTTTAATTTTTTTTTCCAGACAGGTCATTCAATTTGCTTGAAAGCAAACCAACACATGGAAATTGGTATTGAATCTTGTAACGCCAAGATGATAAAATGCAAACAAAAAATACCAATCACTTTTTTTCACCTAGATTAACTTTACAATGTGAAAGCTTACTTTTTATTTTTTGGTATTTTGCTAATTTAGAGATTAACGATTCTGCACGCACAATACACCTGAAAGAGTGATTTCAATTAACTTCTCTTCATCTTCAGGAAAAAAGTCAGAAAACATAAAATTAAAATTCATACCAACATTTTCATAACTAGTATCCCCTAGTTCGCCCAAATCGTTTATAAATTCGAGTTCCTCGTAATTCTTTATATCCAATAGCGAAATTTTCTCTTTCAAGTTTCCAATTGAAATACTTTATTTCAATTTTCTCTTCATTTCCTCCTCAACATTTTCAATCTCTACTTACCTTTTAAATAACTATATAATTTTTAACACGACTGTTGCACAAAAGTTAATCAAACAATGCTTTTAATTAGCTACATTATTTTTTTGACACAATTATTGCACAAAAGTAAATTTAATACAACTTTTAAATAGCTAATTTAGAGGTTAAAAGCCTACATGCTCAAAAACTGTCTTGAATGAAGGTTTTAGAATACTAAAAATGTGTGTCAGTTTTGTTTTATACTTAACATACAAGTTAAGAGATTATTACAGTTTGTTTATATTTGAGGATGAAGTTGAAAATATTTCAGTTTTATAGTTTTCTATTAACATTACGTCAAATCTTTTTTATTTTATTTTATAGAGAATAGAAGAAAAAAAGGGTGAAAACAAAACAAAGGAAGAAAAATTAAATAAAAGATTTTTTTATGTTTCAATTGAGTGGTGAAGTGAGTGAATAAATAGTGAGGGAAGCAATTTAGTATTTTTGGATTATATGCATGTATGCATGACTCAGCACATAATCACACACGATTAACAAGGTGGTTTTTTTCCCACTATATTAAAAATGGATCAATTTTTTTTTTCAAACCGGTCATTCAATTTGCTTGAACAGAAACCAACACATGAAAATTGGTATTCAATCTTGTAACGCGAAGATGATAAAATGCAAACAAAAAATATCAATCACTTTTTTTCACCTAGATTAACTTTACAATGTGAAAGTTTGCCTTTTATTTTATGGTATTTTGCTAATTTAGAGGTTAATGATTCTGCACGCACAATACACCCGAAAGAATGATTTCAATTAACTTCTCTTCATCTTCATAAAAAAAGTCAAAAAAACATGAAATTAAAATTCATACCAACATTTTCATATCTAATTTCCCCTAGTTCGCCCAGATCGTTTATAAATCCGAGTTCCTCGTAATTCTTTATATCCAATAGCGGAATTTCCTCTTTCGAGTTTTCAACTGAAGTACTTTTTCCCAATTTTCTCTTCATTTCCTCCTCAACATATTCAATCTCTACTTTCACCTTTTAAATAACTATATAATTTTTGGCACGATTGTTGCACAAAATTTAATTAAACACTGTTTTTAATTAGCTACATTATTTTTTTGACACAATTATTGCACAAAAGTTAATTTAATACAGCTTTTAAACAACTAATTTAGAGGTTAAAAGCCTACATGCTCAAAAACCGTGTCTTGAATGAAGGTTTTAGAATACTAAAAGTGTGTGTCGGTTTTGTTTTATACTTAACATACAAGTTAAGAGACTATTACAGTTTGTTTATATTTGAGGATGAAGTTGAAAGTAGTTCAATTTTGTGGTTCTCTATTAACATTACGTCAATCTTTTTATTTTATTTTATAGAGAATAGAAGAAAAAAGGGAGAAAATAAAGCAAAGGAAGAAAAAGAAAATATAGTTTTGTGCTTTAATTGAGTGGTGAAGTGAGTGTATATATAGTGAGGAAAGCAACTTAGTATTTTTGGATAATATACATGCATGCATGGCTCAACACATAATCACACACTATTAACAAGGTGGATTTTTTCCCTACTGTATTAAAAATGTGATTACATGTGTATTACTACTACTACTGTTAAACAGTAAGCTGGTTTAGATAATTAAGATTGGAATAAGGTATAGTTTAATAGTGTCTAAATAAAATATTTTGATAAATTTAAGAAACTGATTGTTTATGTTGTCTTATTTTATATTTATAATATAATATTAGTGTATATAAGTTAAATTATAAATATATTGGATAGTTCAATTGTTAGTTTAGTTATTAGACGAAGAAAAAGAGTAAAATTTATTTTTCCAAACATGTCATTAAATTTTCCTATAGGGAAACCATAGCATCGCAGGGGCGGATCTAGCCCCCACGATTAAAAAATTACATAGTTTATATAAGGTTAAAATTGTTATTTATGAGTATATATATTATTAATATTAAAATGAACCCCCTCAACACAATTGTGAAGCGTTGTTCAGTGGTCAAGGGGGTTCAGAATGACTCCAAGGTTCCAAGTTCGATACTTGATAAATGCCCACTTCTTATATTTAATTTTAGCTTAAATTTTATCGTTCCCCACACCTTTTAGTTATGAGTTTTAATTTTGTCTTTTCCCAAAGCCCCACCCACAACTTTCAAAAGGTTGTTTGATTTGATTTTACAAAGGTTAATATCCCTACCAAAATCACTAAAGCTTATACGAAATTGAGTTGAAGTTTGATGAGAATTAATAAAAGTTGATATTCTCTCCGTTTCAATTTATGTGACATTTTTTGAATTTCAAGATCCAAACAAATCTTTTTTTTACCTATGAATTTTTCATATATCTTTTAAACATTTTGAATTTTCAATTATTTTGACCTCTAGTATTTTTTACGTAGTTTATAAATAGATAAATTTCATTTTGAAATTTTAAAAAATCCATGCGCAAATTTTCGGTCAAACTAAAATTATTTAACTCTCAAAAAATGAAAAATGTCACATAAATTGAGACAAAGGGAATATTAATTAATATAAAATCTATTTATTTCATAAATAATATTTATATAAATTATGTAAAAAATTCTATATCATTTTACGAAGGATATAATATAGAATAAGAATAGGCTCCTAGTAATAAATATGTTTAAAATGTTAAAACAACAAAATTAATAGCGAGATTGGCCAAATTTATAAAAATAGTTGTTATGAGGAGTACTTTTTATCAGAAGTGTTTTCACAAAAAAAATATTTTGTAGATTAACATTTTGTGTTTGGCTAATAAATTCAAATTTTTTTCTCGTCAATATTAGAGATCAAATTTGTACTTGGCCAAAATTTTCAAAAGTGCTTTTGGAGAAAGTTATGTTTCAGTTTTTGAAAACAAGTTTGACTACAACTCAAAAATAACTATTGTATTTTTTTTTCCTAAAAGCACAATAGATTTAAAAAAGGCTCGATGAAGAAAGACATAAGTAGGAAGAAATATTAAATGGAACATGACGAAACGAGTTAAAATTAATCATGTCTTTCGCCGCTACGCTTCTTTTAATCAATATTTTCGCATTTTTACTTTTTATATTCGAACCCTCTCAATAAAAATTATGCGTCCGCCACTGATCGCATGGTAATTAAAATTAAATCTTGTAATGCTAAGATGAGAAAATGCAAACGAAAAATACCAACCACTTTTTTTCCCACCTGAATGAACTTTACAATGTGAAAGTTTGCTTTTTATTTTTTGGTATTTTGCTAATGTAGAGGTTAAAGATTCTGCATGCACAATATACCTGAAAGAGTGATTCCAATTAACTTCTCTTCATCTTGAGGAAAAAAGTCAAAAAACATAAAATTAAAATTCATACCAGCATTTTCATAACTAGTATTCCCTAGTTTGCCCAAATCGTTTATAAATTCGAGTTCCTTGTAATTCTTTATATCCAATAGAGAAATTTCCTTTTTCGAGTTTCCAACGGAAGTATTTTTTTCCAATTTTCTCTTCATTTCCTCCTCAACATTTTCAATCTCTACTTTCACCATTTAAATAACTATATAACTTTTGACACGATTGTTGCACAAAAGTTAATTAAACACTGCTTTTAAATAGCTACATTATTTTTTTTGACACAAGTATTGCACAAAAGTTAATTTAATACTATTTTTAAATAGTTAATTTAGAGGTTAAAATCCTACATGCTCAATAAATGTGTCTTGAATGAAGGTTCTAGAGTACTAAAAGTGTGTGTCAGTTTTGTTTTATACTTAACAAATAAGTTAAGAGATTATTACAGTTTGTTTCTATTTGAGGATTAAGTTGAAAGTAGTTTAATTTTGTTGTTATTGTAACACCCCAGAAAATTTTTGAGCTAAGACTCGAACCGTTCTTCATAGTGATTGAGATTTTTGCAAGGAATTTAAAATTTCTTGAGTGTTAAGGTCACTAGATGTTGCACCTTGAGTTCCAAGAAGAACCTAAGAGAAAAGCATTCAAGTCATTCCTAGTTTTTCTTAAGTTTTGGGTCAACTTCAAACGACCATAACTCCTAGTACAGGATTAGTTAGGTGAGCTACAAGATAGAAAATTAAATCCCTTTGAGTCCTCTTTCCAACGCCACTGATTTTGCTCAATTCCGAGTTCTGAGTAAGAAGTTATGACTGATTTACTAACGTCGCGCAAACCTGGCAGCAGCTCCGCGACACGGAGCCAATACGGACCTCACTGCCTGGTGAAAAATTATTCCGACTCCCAGCTCATTTTAATTATTTCTTTAAGGGTATTTTAGTCCTAAAAACCCTTAGGAGGTCATCTAAATTGCCCTAAACGAGTAGAAAATCAGGTTTCAAATCAAACCCTCTCATCCACTCCAAAGATTCTATGCTCAAGGGATTCAAGAAACGCTAAGGCTAGGGTTCATCTTTCAAGATTTTTCCTTTAAGTTCTTCAAGAAGATGGTTCTTCCAGGTATGTAAGCTTCCATAGTGTTGGGTTTGTTTACCCACACGTCAATCATGTTAATTTCAGAGTTAAGTTAGTTCTAGAAACTTGAAAGTATGATGTTCTTGAATTATGTTCTTGAAATTGGCTTTAGTTCTTGAGTTCAGATGAGATTGTTGAATTCTTGATGAAATCATGTCGATTATAGATTTGTTTTGAGTTAGGTTCTTAGGTGCATATGTTGGGTATCTGAATCTAAAGAGTTATTGAGAAAAATATTCGATTTTAGGCGAATTGGGGCTGTAAAACGGAGAAGGAAAAAGTCGAGCGTGATTTGGCATGCAAGTCCGCGTCGCGGACTTGCTCCCCCAGTGACCAAAAATTTTCTCCGCGTCGCGGGTAAGACGCGGACTCCTCTGTCTCAAAATTTAATTTCGCGAGTATTATTTTAAACCATCTCCGCGTCGCAGACTTGTTCCAAGACGGTGATTTCGTGACTTTTCTCATGTTTAGCTATCAACAATCATTCTTAAACATCATGAGACCTTTACTATCACAAATCACAACCTTGAATCCATAATTCAAATTCAAGGTAGAGTTAGAAGTTAAGTCTTGAGAGTTCTTTCGAACATTTTGAGAAGGTCCCTTTTAGTCCTTTTGATGAGTCTTCTACAAATTCTAATAACTTGTTACAAGACTCGAGCAAGTGAGTATGAGTGAGAAGAATATATTCATGAGTCCACTTTATCATTACAAGATCCTTCATATCATGAACCATAACTCTTGAATTCATAATTCACATTCAAGAGAAAGTTAATAGTAGAGTTCAAGAAAGCCTTTGAGTTCAATTGTGAATCCCTGAGATCAACTATCGATTTGAACTAAGTTTTGAGAAAGTAATTCAGAGAATGAGAAGAGTCGTATACATGAGTTCCTTATTGATATTTTGATCCTTGAGTCAAGTCGTTCATGCCCATAACTTCCGCATGAACTCCATTAGTTTAGTATCTTTGAAAGGAATAGTATCTTCAAGTTCTAAGTCTTGAGTATTGAGTTCCTAACCCTTCCGAGATTATAATCCTAATAATGGGACTTTTACCTATCACCCATGAAGTCCATTAGTTGAGTTGTTCAAGCCCATAATTCTACATGAACATTATAAGTTGAACAATCTTGAGATGAGAAGTAACTTTGAGTCCTTGAGTTGAGTAGTTCATGCTCATAATTTCGCATGAACCCTCTAAGTTGAGCATTCTTGAAATTAGTAGTATCATTGAAGTTCTTGAGTTCCAAGTATTTGAGTTATGTCTATGGTTATTAAAAGCCTTGCATTGAGTCGTTCAAGTCCATAATTCGGCGTGAACCATTTTTTTTAAGAAGTCTTTTACAAATGTTTAAACTTTGTTTTAA
>JAJOOB010028458.1:0-26802 GCA_029582485.1 Solanum tarapatanum | reverse complement strand
ATATTGAGATAAAATAAGCATTCGAGGACACTATTTCTATCAAAATAAAGCCTGAAATGAGTCCAATTTGTGGACTCATCAATGATCGCCAAAAAAAAAGGGGTGGGTGACCTAGTGAGCACAATCTCTCCCAAAATGACAATGCATGACACTTGTGTTTATCAAAATAGGTCGGCAAACTCCAACATAGAAGGCGATGGGCCGAATGAGAAAGGTGACCCTGCTGATCGTCACCGAAAATGATAGTGCAAGCAGAAAAATTGAATGCTTAAAATCAAACCAATGTGGTATTCGGTGATTTGTTGAACGTGAAAGGTAGACTCAAATGATTTCGTTGACTAAGGTTCAAACACCTAAAGCCTAGATCATGAGAAGGTTAGCTGAAGCACAAGTGGTGATTCTTCGAATGAGCTCGACGAACCCGAATAAAGTCATTGAATGAGATGTACATTGAGTTTTTGGTGATAAACTTTAGAAAACTATAAAAAACCCAATGGAGAGAGAAAATAAGAGTTCGACATTTCAGTTAGAAGACTGGTTTTGAGAGTTTAAACTACGAGAGAGAAACTTTACATTGTGAAGAATACTTTCTAGCTTATGGGGTTTTTCAACTTTTAATCTTCAAAATTGATGAATTGAAGTTGAATCCAAAGTGGGTTTACTTGTAATTGCTTGATTTCATGTTACCCATAGGTGTATACACGGAAAGTATAATCTCTTTATTTTTTGTGATGGGTGGCTAAAACCTCAAGATCTAAGGGTGAATTATGGAGTTATGTGTTGATTTTATGTAGTGGGTATTGCACTATGCTTTGTTTCGTTGTTGCTCATACATGAATTTGTGCTAATTAGCGTGTGGTTAATTTATGGGTTAAGGTTGTAAACTTAATTCCAACTTCTGATCTTCGGTCGATGCTCGAAAGAGATTGTATGAAGTGGGTAATTATTCCAATACTAGAAATTTAGGTTTGATGTCTATAACTTACTTGAAAATAGAGGTTATGGGTCGGATCTATTTACCCTATTTCTGCATCAAAAGAGAGAATAGAGTAAGGTATTGGGTTGTTTAGATTATCATATAGATAAGACCAAATAGAGATTCTATACATAGATGCTTTGAGATCGAAAGATGATTAGTGTCATTGAAGATTACCTAGTCTATTCATGGATGTTCATCACTATAGAGCAACACAATTGCCCCTATGTGACATCAATTTCCAATCTCCGCACCCTAGATTTCTTGTTAATTCTTGGAATTTCCATACTTTTAGTTTTAATTGTGACAATTGATAACCAAATCTTTTTATTAAATTGGTGGAATCATCCATCTACTTGTTCTTACTATTACAAATGAGCGATTTTACAATCCAAATTTCTTGGTAGGAATTTTCTACGATATACTATTCCCTGTGGGATTCGACCCCAACTCTTCGCTAGGTTTTTATTGACTATGACCTCTGTTCCTTCTAATTGGTTTTTGATGTAACTCAAAATGAACTACGAATAAAAATGCAGAAATTAAAGACAAGAATTAAAGATAGATAGATAGACACACAAAGAGGAAACAAAAGGAAGCCAAAGAGTATATTAAACCCTAAGACCTTGATTCGCTAATCCTATAATAACACCTAACTCTTACGAAGACCTCGAGGGAATTGAATTCACCTCGCAACCCACGTTTCTAAGCAACGATCAACAAAATCTTGCACCAAGCTCTCAATACTCATACATGAGTTTAAAGTTCAATATTTAAAATAGTCTCCCCTAAATTGAGATCCAAACTTGGTATTTGTAGTGTTAGGCATTTATTACAAAAGTGGCCCGAAATGGACATTGGGCGATCTGGGTCGGGCTCGACTAGTGGGCACAGCGATTCCCCATTGATTCGGTGATGGTTCCTGCTCCTGGAAGTGTTCTTTAACTATAGGCAAGCTGGGGTTCTTGCCAAAGTCCATTGGGCTAGTCGCCGAATGGACCTGCTGCTCGCCTAAGTGGCAACTTCCATCTTCTTCCATGCACTTCCCCATGCGATGTACCATGCATGGGAACCTCTCTTTGCCATCAATACAAGATCAAGAACCCCTAGCTTCATGAGCAATCCTTGCATTCCTTGGGGGTCCCGAGCTTGGCTTCGATTGAGTGGTCTTGGTGCAGTCCGAATTACATCATTCTCTCCTTCTTGAAAAGGATTTGTCCTTGAATCCAAACCTTGCAAAACCATGTAAAGGACAAAAAACAAACATATCCTCATAACATGAGGGTTAGTACAATGGTTAGCATAAAAATTATTAAGCCAAGTGATTTTGGACGTATCAAACACACCTCATCCAATTCTAGGTGTTCAACGATCGTAAATCAGTATAAAATCCAACTAAATGAGTTGGGGTCAAATCCCATGGGGAGCGATATGTGTTTCAAATTTGATTGGGAAGTATAAATGTGGTCAATTTAGCCATAAGAATAAAAATTATCGAATAAAGACATCATTCAAATTAAGGGGTGACACGAATGTCAAATGGGGGGGTTTTGGTTTAAGTTACAACTATAAACAATCACAAACACTAGGAATTAACAATAATGAAACAGATTTCTTAGGATGTGATCGATTATAGGCAAATATAGGCATATGGGTAATTGCAACTATTAGTAAATAACTAGATATTTGTGAGTAGGCTAGGCTATAAGGGAGGCAATTTTCTCTCGAACAATTACCCCGAATCAGGTGATTTCTTTCGAACATCAACAAGCATGCTAATTAAGAGCAGCCCACACCTTAATCCATTCACTCTCTTGAGCTAAATGTGTGGGATTGGGTTTAGGATTTACTCTCTTGAGCTAAACCTAGATCAACCCAATACCCATAAAACATCAATCAAAAACCTTAGTTCTAAAACCTCTCTCTCGAGCAAGCCAAGAACAGAAACATAGAACTGCATTTGCAACTACAATTCTTAGAGTAAACCGTAATTAATGATTAAACTCACTTTTAAATAGCATTTAAACTAATAATTAGCAATACCCATGAGCTAAATCAACCCATAATCACATGATCATATCCCAAGAATTGAGGTTTTAGCTAGACATTATAAAAAGGTAAAAGCAGTTACCAAATTGATTATCCATCAACTGGGTAAGAGTGATTTCGTCTTTACAATGCTCCAATTTGATGAATCTCAAAGACCCACTTCCGATTTCTCAAAAGTGATTTTCTTCAATCCTTCAAAGCTAAGGAAAAACTCTCGAGAAAACTGTCTCCAGATACTCAAAACTTAATAATAATATCCAAGATTGAAAAAAACTAGATTAAAGATACTAAACTAAATGTTCAAAAACGTATTTGTAGTCACCGAAAATAAGCTATGAAAGCCCATTTGGCAAAGTAAGTTGGGCTCACCAAACCACTCGGCGAGCCTCCCTTTGATCCCTTCCATCGCCTTTTCGCCTTGTCATTCAGCATCCTTGGGTTTTGTAACTTTAGGCGATCTATCACTCCATCGCGGAACTACTCGGCGATGCGCCGTCTGCTCTTTCTTGTCACCGATTTGGTTTCTTCCCTTAGGACTGACACACTGGAACTTTAAGCAGTGGAATCGGCCCATCGGCGATTCGCCAAACGCTGTTGGCGATCACCAGGCTTGCCTTTCTTCAATTTTTCAGTTTGTTTTGTTCCTTTTAGCATGTTAGTATCCTTGCTTTGTTCCTCAATCCATGTACCTGAAAATCAAGGATTTTTTCATCAGTTTATGACACAAATTAAGCATTTAAGGACACTAAATCTATATAAACAAACCCCTAAATGAGTCCAAATGTCGAATTCATCAACACCCTGTCCTCAAGTAAAACTCAAGTTCAGCAGTTCAAAAGGGATGTCTCAAATAGTACCACAAAAGACTCAACATGAATGCACACAACAACACTCAATTACTCATGCAATGATCAATTGTGCACGCAAAGATTCAAGTTGTGACTTCACCATTATCAAAGATGCTCAAGCTCACAATACTCGCTTCAAATGTAAGTTCAAGCTCAACAATAGTACTCAAATGCCCTCACAACAAAGATGATTCCATACTCACACACAATGTCTCAACAATTTTTGTTTCCGAAATCACATACGACTCTCAAACTCTCAAAGCTAAACACATGCATGACTTCACATATAGGTTTGCCCTTATTTTCCAATCAATATTCGTTTCAGGTCACTCAAGATCAAAAAGGTCTTTTCTAGGCTTGTAACGGGGCTGAGTGTAAAGGTATGGTCATTTAGGCTCAGTGGCTGCTACCCTCATGAAATGTGGTTTGAACATCACTTTCTTCCTTCCCTTCAACATTTTAATCATTCTCATAATTCATTCCATTATTCAACTTCCAATGGACTACCAGACACCCCATTTCTTTTGCAACTTTCGCAACTTTATTTCACAACTTTTTCATTCTTTTTCTTTTGCTTTTTTATTTTCTTTCTTCTTTTTTCATATGGAGGGGTGCCATCTTTTTTCAAGACCATGACTCAAAGGGGAATTTTTCACATTTCTTGATTTACCTTCTCTTTTCACCACACCCCAACTTAGGCTTTTGGCCTAAGTTGACTATTCAAACAAACCACACTTCATGAGAGTTAAGGGTGAATGGATAAAGAGAGATCACAATTGTTCAAGTTTCTTCCAAGAAAAGGATAAAGCTCAAAGGGGTTCAAGCAAGATTCACACACCTCACAAGGTTGGCCACAAAAAGAGGTATATTGTCAAATTGTTTCACTCATCAAAATTGTTGCGTAAAATCATTTCCAAAGCTTGCATCACTTAGTCAATCGGACAAACGGGACAAATTCTAGGTGTCACCACACAGTGTTCAAGGTAAGCTCATCACACAAGACATTGACACCAATATCAAACGAGATTAGTGTGCAATGTTCATCACAAGAGACTCCATTCGATAACCGGCTAGTCACAACGAGATGCAAAAAGTCCACAGATTGTTTATGCAACTTCATTTGGCCTCATCGTAGCCGCACATTCATTTTGTTTGATTAAGATCACTTTTCAAGTCATCGATATTGATCATAACCGATACACAAATTTGCACCAGAACAACCACAGTCACACACAACAAGAGGTGGCAAATTTTTTCAAGATAGGTCAAAAACCATTTTCATTCAAAACAAGGAGCCACAAGCTCAAATATCCACAAGATAGAATTAACACACAATTTAAAACACAAAAACCCAATATATATACATAAAATGTAATCAAAAGAGGTAGGTATGGAAATACCTCACCCCACCCACAGAAGAAAAACAGTTGTCCTCAAATGCAACTAAAAACATAAAAATCACAAAAACAGAAAGGGAGATAAAGAATGATCCTGTCTACTTAGTTGCTCCATCTGTCGGGGCATCAATGCCCGGTATCACATCAGCTCTAACCGCACTCGACCCAGCCATAGTGGTGTCTCTCAAGGAGGTCTGTCGAGCAGTCTCGAACATAGCATCCTCTAAGTCGGCTAGATCATCATAAACAGCCTCATCTCGCTCCCCAAGCTGCTCTTCATCTGTTTCTGCCTCTGACTCAGTAGCAGCCACATCATCCATTGGCACATCTCCGGTGGTAGCCGAAGGCATATCAGAACTGCTCGAAACACCCTGAAACTCAACTGACTCAAAAAGAAAAATGAAGTATGTGGACTTCAGATAGTCCACATCCTTCCTCAAATCTGAAACCTCGGCTTTCAAAGTCGTCACCTCGAAAGTAACCCCTGTCCTCTCTCACATATCTCTACTCTCACCGTGAGATCATCAATCGATGTTCGGAGGGGTGTCAACGCAGCTGAAATAACCTGCTCAATTATCCAAGGCACCCTGGCCTCTAGCCTAGAAGCCCGCGCATCGGCAGAATGGGCTAGGTGCCCCATTTTGAGAAGCATGGCCTGAGTGATTCTAGTGCACTGGCAAGCAGAAGCAAAACCTGGGGCCTGGGAAGGAGTGGCAGTGGATGTACCTGAAGGACCAGAGTTCGGAGTAGGCAAAGGTGCCTCTACAGGTATTGACTCAACATCAACTTTCGGGGAAGTATCCACTGGAGCTACTCTCCACCTATGTTCCTTATCTCGTGTGTAATCGGACTCTATGCACCAGATATCAGTTGAGGATGTGGGTGTGACCTCAATGTCCCTTTTCTCATCACGAGGAACTCCATCCCTCCAACATAGTTTTGTGATCAGTACTGGAAAGGAAGGGAAGTCTGATGCTGTTTGGCCCTCATGGCCATCTTCTGCTCAACGATCATCCCCAAGTTTAGCCTTTTCCTGCCTGTGATCGACCTGAGATAAGCCGCCTTTGGGTGGCGGAGAATGGAGTCATTCAGTGAAGGCATGATAGAGCTAGTAATGAACCCGAACCAATATCGAGCGGCGATGTTCAAGTCCTTCTTCTCAATGGGAGCTCATGCCTCAATCCACCTCGGGGTGGTGTAAGAGATAAGGGGAGCTAGCCAGCCCTTTAGGTCATTTACGGTCTGTGTTATAGTCAATCCCTCATACTCGTGCTTGAATCCTGTAGCTCTGTCAAGTGCAACATTGATATCATCGATGTTGCATCCCATTGTTCTTCCCCGTACCATTACAGATGTTTCTGGTCTGAAGGTGCTGGCCTTCTTCTTTCCCTAGGGCACCAAATCACCATAGGCGGTGTAGAACTCTCTGACCCATGTAGGGATGTATGGGCCTTTGGGCCTAGTGAAAATGTCAAATCTGTGGAACCGGAGAGTGTCCCCCACTACAGAGTACCTGTCCATCACTCCATCTGTGACAATTGCTTTTCCTCAAGAATGGTCCTCAGTCCCTCAACAGTTAGCCTGTTGAGTAGCCGGGGCGGAGGACCCTGAACTGGTGGCGCTGGGACCACAGTCTGTGCCGGAGCTGGCACTGTGTCAGCAGCAGGAGGGGTAGACTTCGGGATCCTAGATGGATCTTGATGAACTCTGGCACAAATCTCAGTTTGCCGGGTCTGATGTGGTTGGTCATCCTCAGGCTTGGAGAATGATGCCTCCGAGTGTACAAACTCCCCATCACTGTCGGATTTGTGCTTCGGTCTCTCCGATACATGCGCTTTACCCTCGCCCTTGCCTCCCTTCGGAGGTGCTTTCTTCCCCTATTTAGAAGGAGCAGCTGCTCTCTCATTAATTTTAATGCCCCATGCTCGTTTAAGGGGTGACATTCCAATCTCGTCCCAGTTGGAGCCATATCTGCAAAACACATCAGAAAAAAAGTTAGAAATAATTAAAGAAGAATGCAGAATACAGGTTGGAGAAAGACTCGCCGAACCGATCGGCAAGTTGCCGTGTAACTTTGGCAAGCCAGATTGGGCTCACTGAAAGGACTGGCTTGAAGATTTTCCAGAAAAATGGCAGATTGGTAATGCGTAGGGCCCTTCGGCGAATCACCTACATCACTCGGCGAGCTCAGATTAGCCCACCAAAATTAAAAGTGTGTTTTAGGGGTTAGGGGCCCAGAAAAGGGGATCAAGGGAGACTTTCGGCGAGTTGCCAAGTGAAATCGGCGAGCTCAGGCTTCCCACTGAAAGTGACAGACTCTAATCTAGCCAAAACACGAAATTGAAGGCGATCACGGGGGACGTGGGCAAATCGCCAAACGGTTCGGCGAGCTCGACTTAGCTCGCCAGACTGCCCAACGTGCCAAATTTCAACCCCGTTTCCCAAATTCAAGCCCGCAGCCCCCGAAAACAAAATCAAACTACACACTTATGCAATTAAGCTTAAACCCATTAGACCCATGCCACCGGGGTACTCAGACTTCCCCCGATTTGGCCAAAATTGGTCTTTTTATGACTTTTGCCCTTAAGAATGTTGTCAAACACTCCATCATTCGGCAAAGTATGCCATTTAGCACAATTGGGGTTTACTCATATTTCACCCAAATAGACCCAACAAATATTTATCGCAACCCAACAATCTATGATCAATTTTAGAGCACAAAACTCGGGAAATCATCATTTTAAGCAATTCAAGCACAATTACGAAACTACAGCAGGCAAATTAACACAACAACTATGATTTCACACAAGCCCAGTATACAACAACAATAATTTACCAAATACATTTGAATTAAAATACAAATCAAGAGTTCAGGGTTCGGAAAACCAACCTTTAAGCCGAAATAAGAGTTTGAAACGCAAGGCGACAATGTAATCCAACTCCGAGCATGAGATCAACACAAAAAGAAATAAAAAGGGAAAATATAGAAAAATCTAGAGTGCAGGTGAGTGAGTATAAGGTTAAAAATGAGGGAATATGAAAGATTTTGAAAGTTTAAACCGTTTGGCCTTTTAAAACCTTTCCGTTCGCGGCCCTTTGGGCTATATTTGCATCTTCGCCGAACCACTCAGTGTTGCGCCGAGTGGTGACTTACCTCGCCGAGTTTTACAGGGCATCTAGTTAATTTGGGGGTCCAAACAGCGGATAAAATCAGGCTTGCCAACTTGTTCGGCGTGTCGCCAACTCGTCCATGGGCACATTGAGTTTTAAAGACTCCCACCTGTGATTTTTGTGAGTCCAACGGCGATTCAAGTCAGGCTTGCCGACCTCTTTGGCGAGTCATCGACTGGACTCTTTGCTCGCCAACTTGTATTTTTCAAACACATTCCACTTTTCAACCTACACAATCAACAGCCGTTATTCCAAAAACAAACACAAAGCATTAAAAACATTGGTTGCATCCCAAGAAGCGCCTTAGTTAACGTCATGGCACAACACAAGTACCCACTCAAGCTTCGTTCTTAGGGTTTGCCGTAGTATCACTAGACAACCCCCCTTGCTATCTTGGGTTTAAATGTAAAGAAATTTGACCCATTTGGGTCTCCAACTGCTTGATAGAGACGGAATGCGAGGTCACCGTCTGGTTGAGAGTCGATACATCCTCCTTTTTTTCCTTCAAAACTTTATCGGACCCTTCAACCTTGTCGAGAATACGTGAGAGCATATCCTCAGTCCGTCCACCCTCAAAATCTTTGGGCTTTTGACGCTCGTGGGGAGGAACATACCTATCCTTCTCCCCTTCTCTTTCCTTCCAAGTGGCGTTATGATCACGCCACTCTCTATCACGATCTCTCCAGCCCTCATCTCTATTCCAACCTTGGTTTCCACCCTGCCTTGGGTAGTTAGCACAATAGCCTCCTCTTTGGTTGGCTAAGAAATTCATTTCCTCATTGTACAACTCTTCAAATTTTCCCTCTTCGGGGTTTACACCACCAACACCGATAACATTAACAATCCTTGTACCAACACCTATAAAATTCTTGTTCAAGATGTCCAATTGGGTCATCATCTTTGCCATGCTTTGGTCTCTCTCTTGATCATTTTCGATCTGCTCCTTTGTCAGTTTATAAGTGAGAGGAGAGACTTGATCTTCGCAGGTGTACCATGCCCGGTTTATCTTGGTCATGACATCAAGGAGTTGGGTTGCTATTACATAAGGCTGTTGCATTAAGCCTCCCGGAGAAATTTGATCAGCCACTCCCTTGTTCACCGAATCAAGGTTTCTAGAAGTATTGCAGCAGTACGTTATCGGGCAGTCCATGAGTTGGGCATTACAACACCATCTTCTTAAACCTTAGCCAAGTCTCATAGATTGGCTCACCCTCTAAGTTCTTGAAGCTTTGAATGTTGTCCCAAAGAGTCATCATCTTCGAAGGAGGGAAAAATCGCACTTGGAATGCGGTAATAAGCACTTCCCATGAAGTGATAGAATCTCTTGGCAGCTCAGCCAACCACTTGCATGCTTCTCCCATCAGAGAAAATGGGAACAACCTCAGCTGGACCGATTCTTGAGATATGTTCTTAAAGGAGAACGGTCCACAAACATCAACAAAATTCCTTATATGCTCATAGGGATCCTCATGAGCCAGCCTACCGAACAAACCCTTCAGTTGTAGAAGCTGCAATATGGTGTTTGTGATGTGAAACACACAGTTTCCTTCAGCTGGAGGCAAACGAATGGCACCAACACCACCCATTTGGTTAGCGTCATTGACATTCGGTTCATTAACATCATTGAGATTCTCGATGTCATCTTGGTGGCCCACTTGGCTACCATTGCTTCTGTTGACACTCATTTCCTCATCCGTTTTAACACAAGAAACACAAAACCAAAACTAAAGGTAAGTAGATTCAACTATAACTAAGCAGAACACAATTTAACTTCACCAAAAGAATTTCAAACAACACAACTCCTCTGCAGCGGCGCCATTTTGATTTTGGACGTATCAAACACACTTCTTCCAATTCTAGGTATTCAATGATCGTAAATCAGTATAAAACCCAACTAAATGAGTTGGGGTCGAATCCCACAAGGAGTGGTACATGTTTCAAATTTGATTGGGAAGTATAAATGTGGTCAATTCAGCCACATGATTAAAAATTATCAATAAAGACATCATTCAATTTAAGGGGTGACACGAATGTCAAATAGGGGGTTTTGGTTTTAGTTATCAACTACAAACAATCACAAACACTAGGAATTAATAATAATGAAATAGATTTCTTGGGATGTGATCGATCATAGGAAAATATAGACATATAGGTAATTGCAACTATTAGTAAATAGCTAGATATTAGTGAGTAGGCTAGGCTATAAGGGAGGTAATTTTCTCTCAAACAATTACCTTGAATCAGGTGATTTCTTTCGAACATCAACAAACATGAAAATTAAGAGCAACCCACACCTTAATCCATTCACTCTCTTGAGCTAAATGTGTAGGATTGGGTTGAGGATTTACTCTTTCAAGCTAAACCCATATCAACCCAATACCCACAAACCATCAATAAAAAATCGTAGTTCTAAAACCTCTCTCTCTCGCAAGCCAAAAACACAAACATAGAACTGCATTTGCAACTACAATTCTTAAATTAAACCATAATTAATGATTAAACTCACTTTTAAATATCATTTAAACTAACAATTAGCAATACGCATAAGCTAAATTAGTCCATAATCACATGATCACACCCTAAGAATTGGGGTTTAGCTAGACATTATAAAACGGCAAAAACAGTTACCAAATTAATTATCCATCAACTGGGTAAGAGTGATTTCATCTTTACAATGCTCCAATGTTGTGGAATAAAGTACAAAAGAAATGGGGTTCCCAAACAATCCATGGGAATTGAATAATAGAATGACTTATGAGCACTAAAGAAAATGATGAAGGAAAAGGAAATGAAGTGTTGTGAGCACCACATTTCATGAGGAAGAAAGTAAATAAGCCAAAATGACCATACCTGTGTACTCAGCCCCATTACAAGCCTTGTAAAGACCTTTTTGATCTTGAGTGAGCTAAAACAAATGTCGATTGGAAAATACGGGCAAACCTATGGGTGAAAGCATGCATAGTGTTCCTCTTTTTGAGTGTGAGCATTGCATTTGATTCCAAAATTTTAAATGATTAAACCATTGTGTGTGAGTATGGAATCATCCTTTGTGTGAGGGCATTCAAATACTTTTGTTGAGCTTGAACTTGCATTTGAAGCAAGTATTGCGAGCGGGAGAATCTTTGGTAATGGTGTGTCACAACTTGAATCTTTGGGTACACAGTTGATCTTGGCATGAGTAATATGAGTCTTGTTGTGTACATTCATGATCGAGTCTTGTGTAGCACTGTTTGAGACATCCTTTTTGAACAGCTGAACTTGAGTTTTACTTGAGGACAAGCAAAACTTTAAGTTGGGGGTGTTGATGAGTCCAGAAATTGGATTCATTTAGGGCTATATTTTTATTGAATTAGTGTCCTCAAATGCATCTTTTGTTTCAATATCTGATGAAAACCCTTAAGTTTTAGGTATTTAGAGTTTGAGGCAAAGCATGGACATTACTTGGCAAGAAGGAACAAAGTGGCTGAAGAGAATGAAGAAATGAAGGCCTGAGGATCGCCGAGCTCAATTGGCGAGTCGCCGATCAGCCTGAAGATCGCCTTTTGTTCCAGTGTGCTGAGCCTTGAAGGGAAAGATCAAGTTGGCGATGAAATGGAGCAGTCGAGGTGTCGCCAAGTAGTTTCGCGAAGCAGTACCATATCGCCCAACGACTCAAAGCACGAAGAGGCTGAAGGCTGAAGTAAGAAGGTGATGAAATCAACCAAAAGGTGGATCGCTGAGTGTATCGGCGATCCCGACTAACTGCGTTGAGTGATCCGCTGCAACACAAATTTTGAAACATTATAAATATTTGTTGAAGTTGTAATCAGAGTATCATATCACTATTATTATTTCGAACTTTTTACAGTTTTTGAAAGAGTTTAAGTTTTAGAGGGTTTTGGAGACTTTGTTCTAAGACCTTGAAGATTTAAAGGGTTTCAACTCCAAGAAATTGGACATGGGTCTCTAAGATTCTTCACTCTTGACGTGTTTTAAGAATTAATTCTTCATACTCAGTTGATGGAAACTGATATTGGTATTGATTTTTTACCTCTTTTACATGCCTAGCTAAATCCTGAATTCTTGGGGTGTGATTTTGTGAATATGGGTTAGATTATCTGTTGGGTCTTGCTTGTTAATGGTTTATTTTTTGTTTAAATGTGATTTCGTTTAGTAGTTGTGTATGAACTTAATGGTATTGTAGTTGCAAATACTATTTCATCTTAGTGTTTTTGGCTTGCTCGAGAGAGAGGTCGTAAAACTAAGACTACTAAACTGATAGCCGGTGGTATTGGGTCGACATGGGTTCAGCTCGAGAGAATGAACCCTAGTCCTTTTCCCACACATTCAGCTCAAGAGAGTGAATGGGCTAAGGCGGAGGCTGTGCTTAATGCGGCAACTTGGTGTTTGAGAGAAACCGAGTTGATTCGGGGTAAGTTACTCGAGAGAAAATTTACCACCACTATAGTCTAGCCTAGTTACAAATACTCAACAATTTACTATCAAAAGAATGTACCCAATAATTTAGTCCATCCCGTATTCCTATCACATCCCAAGAATCCCGTCTCTCTATCTCGTTTTCATATATTTTTTCTGTTTTTAGTTGTTAATTACTACAAAACCCCCCATTGATAATTGACGCTTGCGTCACCCCTTTGATTTAATAGGTTTTTATTCGATAATATTTTTATCTATGACTAATTAGAACCAGATTTTATTTTTCTATTAATTCTCAAAACCACTCCCTGTGGGAACGATCCTAACCATTGGTTGGGTTATATCACTACACGCGATCGTATGACACTTGAACCGAACGAGTGTCAGTTGATTACGTCTTTAAAACATCAGTGCTCTTGGAGATCCTCAGGCTTGCACTTCTTCATTTCTTCAGCTTGTTTTGTTCCTTTTTGCCTGTTAGTGTCCTTGCTTTGTTCCTCAATCCATATACATGAAAATCAAGGATCTAACATCAGTTATTGGCATAAATTAAGCATTTGAGGACACTAAATCTATGTAAACAAAGCCCTAAATGAGTTCAAATCTCGGACTCATCAAGATTCACACTTAAGGTACAACCAAACATCCTCTATTATCATGGCTATTAAGCCCATAGATGGAGAACAAGGAAATTGGCTATTCTTCACGTCAAAAGGGTAATATCGCCCAAAAGATGACACTTCTGCAAGCTCAAATACTCCTAAACATTCACCGGGGTCAAAATGATAACAAATCCACATGATTGGGTCATACAAACAAGTATATATCTCAATAATACCCGACCCAAATGCAATGCACTTTTAACACAGACAGAAGACTCATCATATGAAAAGAGTTAGTAAAGAAAAGGGTTTAGAAAACTACCCTCCCCCTACATAACGTAGGCCCCTCAAGCGGATTGTAAACCTTCAGGAAGGGCTTTCCATTGTAGGGAAATGTGTCAACAAATTTAGCCAAATTATGTCTGTCATCTCGACCAAGCATCACTACACAAGGGCCATAATTCAACTCATTGGTAGGGTCAAATGGAAAGGAAATCCATGAACATGGATCAAGTACACCCATTTTTGCCCTATTGGAACTCCTATCTCCAAAAAACATACTCCACTCAAAAGCGTGAGCATCATTATATGCAAACAAGTAATGGAGAAAGGTGTCACATAAATTAACTTTGATCAAGGTGTTCTCAAGTTTAGCCTCCACTTTAGATACTAGAGAATCACAACTTATACGAAGCATTGGAACACACAAGGAAGAAGTAACAGTTAACATATAAGCATCCCTTTTCATATTAACACTACCCTTTCCAATAAATACACTATCATCTTCACAGAAGAGGTTTCCATCTTTGGAAAGTGTGTCATCACACCATAGTGGATTCTCAAACAATTTGACAACATTTGTGAGATTTCCATCTTTGGAAAGTGTGTCATCACACCATAGTGGATTCTCAAACAATTTAACAACATTTTTAACAAACAAAAATGTCACATTGGAAGCTTCATCACATTTATGACATGGAGTGAAATGAGCCATCTTTGAAAACACACAATAACCATTGAGCTCATCAATCATATCATCTAATCTAGGGATATGATGACGATACTTTACCATGACTTTGTTACTGGCCCGACAATCAAAACACATGCGCCATGTTTCATTTTTCTTTGGAACCAAGAGAACCGGAATGGCACATAGACTTGTACTTTCTCTCACATTGCCCTTGTTGAGGAGTTCCTCAGCTTGCCTTTGTAGCTCGTTGATATCCTCCGGATCACTTCAATAAGTCGTTTTGTTTGGCCATTGTGTGCCCGACACGAAATCAATTCCCCAAAGAGGGGGCAATCCACTTGGGAGTCCCTTTAAAGAGACATCATCATAATCCTGCAAAAGAAAGGAAATAGAATGGGGAAGCGAAGAATGAGATCGGTTAGTTTGCAACACATGATCCTTATGTGTGATAAGGATCAATGAACCCTTTGCCTTCACTTCCTCCCTTATCTCTTAGCCAACAAAACTTGGGCTTTTGCTTTCAACTTCCTCCTTTCTTCTTCTTCATGGACCTCGACCTCTACATGTCCATCCTCCTCCTTCCTTTTATCCTTCTACTCAATCATCTTTTGATACATTTTATTGAATTGAGATGGTGACATAGGATGAACGACATATTTACATCCATTTGACACAAGTGAATATGTGTTTGTTCTCCTATCATGTATGATTGAATGACCATATTGCCAAGGTCTCCCGAGTAGTACATGACAAGCTAGCATTGTGATCACATCACATAAGATTGCATCTTGGTACTTCCCAATTTTGAACTTGATCAACACTTGTGTATGAACCCTCAATTTTTCACACTCACTCAACCATTGAAGTTTGTAAGGTTTAACAATCTTAGTGGTATGAGGCTTCAAGAAATCCACTAAAGCAGTGCTAGAAACGTTTACAAAACTTCCACTATCAATGATCAAAGAACATACATTACCCTGGATGAGGCACTTGGAATGGAAAATATTCTCTCTTTGACTTGGATTATCCATGGCCTTGCTAATCATAGCTCGCCTTACCACATACATTGGTATGGTGAACTCTCCTTCTCGGGTCCAAACCTCTTTCATTGTGGACGTCCTTATCAAACTATCTGGCACGTCGACATCTCTCCCCTTACACGGGTTTTGTTCCTCACCTTCAACCTTTTTCGGGTTTTTCTCTTCACAACCCTCTTGTTGATTGATTGGTGTTGGATTAAATGCTTGATGGAAAGTTTCGGGTGTGATAGTAGGATTAAGTCGACCCTCCACAATGATCCTTCTATCACCCATCATGGACATACTAACGTTCTAGGCGGTCATCCTTCCTTCCAGCCTCCCCATTATTTGACTCACATTAGTAAGCGCCCCCATTATAGATTCTAAGGTAACCTTTCCCTTAGGTGGGTAGGGTTCACTTCCGGTTTCCATGGTCCCTAACAATAAGACAACTCCGCAAAAACAATAAACAACGTTAGTGTTAGTAAAATAAACTCACAATCACTCGTGTTTACACACCTTTGTTTCAATAAAGGCGGACGACTCGATTAAAGCAAAATGGACTTGAATAAAAAAGTTAACTATGAAGTAAAACGATTAAAAGCATGGAAAGAAGTGGTACTAAGAAAGAAAAGAGTTCAAGACCCAATAATCAACAAGTAGATCAATTACGAGTTGAAAATTAGTTTAGGAATCTTGAGAACGATTGATAATCAAGAAAATAAAACTAAGGAATTAGAACCTGTGATTAGGGGCTTAAAATGAATTTTTGATCACCAAATGCACTGTTTTCTTCGCCAAAGTTGAAGTTTAGCTTGCCAACTTGAAGTTGGGATTGCCCAAATTTACAGAATGTTGAGGCAAGTCAGTGATCTGGGTGGAAGTTCGGCGATGCGCCGAGTGGACTTTGGCGAGTAAAGTCGAGCTCATCGAAAGTTCCAGTATCTGCTCTGAGGACCTCCGAATTTGTGCTCTTGTGGTCCTCCCTATACTTTTTCCTTTAGTCCTTACCCATTTTAGTAAATTCCCTTTTGTACAAACATTTATCCACTTGAAAAACTTGTTTGACTCTTTTTTTATAACAAACCCAAGAATAAAAATGCGGAAATTAAGGAGAAGAATTAAAGATAGATAGATAGACACACAAAAAGGAAACAAAAAGAGCCCAAAGGGTTTATTAAACCCTAAGACCTCGATTCGTTAATCCTACAGTAGAACTTAACTCTTATGAAGACCTCGAGGGAATTGATTTCACCTCGCAACCCACATTTCTAAGCAACAATCAGCAAAAGCTTGCACCAAGAGCTCAACACTCATACAAGAGTTCAAAGTTCAATATTCAAAATAGTCCCCTAAAATGAGACCCAAACTAGGTATTTATAGTTTTAGGCATTTATTACAAAAGAGACCTAAAATTGGCCCAAAATGGACATTGGACGAGCTGGGTCTGGCTCGCCTAGTGGGCTCGGTGAGTCGTCCATTGATTCGGCGATGGTTCATGCTCCTGGAAGTGTTCTATAACTTTTGGCGAGCTGGGATCCTCACCAAAGTCCATTATGAGTGTCGCTGAATAGACCCTACTAATCGCCTAAAGTGGCAGCTTCCATCTTCTTTCTTGTACTTCCCCAAGTGATCTTCCATGCATGGGAACCTCTACTTTCCATTAAAACAGGCTCAAGAACCCCTAGCTTCATGAGCAATCCTTACATTCCTTGGGGTCTGAGCTTGGATTCGAGTGAGCGGCCTTGGTGCAATCCTAATTGCATCAGTTTTAAAGAGGGAATTTGAGCATTATAAAAAATGACGCTGGTGTCCGATATCGTGGTTGAGAATTCTAATTGACAAATTAGTTTGTAATTTTTTTAGTTGTAGTAGATTTTTGTTTCGTGGTGTAGTTGGCAGATTCACACCATGATAGTGACAATGATAGTTACAATGGTCAAAACGATAACATGGATGATTTGAATCATATACATGTGAATATTGTTCAAACCACGGGAGCCATCCAGATACCTCGCATAACCGAGAGGGCTGTGTTTCACATAACCAGAACAATGCTACGATTGCTCCAACTGAAAGGAAATTTTTGGGGGCTAGCTCATGAGGATCCCTATGAACTTTAGGAACTTTGTAGAGGTATGTGGACCATTTCTGTTCAAGAATATCTCCAAATAGTCCTAAAGGTTGAGGTTATTACCGTTCTCTTTAACAGGTGAAGCTACAAGATGGTTGACAAAATTGCCAAATGATTCTATGACTTTGTGGGAGGAGTTAAATGATGCTTTCTTCAATATATTCATTCGACACTCAAAGATGGTTAAATTTCAAACCCAGATCTAAGATTTCAAGTGTATTGGAGGTGAGCCTCTACATGAGACTTGGCTAAGGTTCCAGAAACTACTTTTGCAATATCCGACAGATGTTGTTCTGGAAAATTTGTTGTTGCAATACTTCTATTGCCGCCTTGATTCAGTCAATAAGGGTACAACTGATCAGTATGTCCAAGGTTGATTAATGAGACAACCGTGTGATGTGGCTGCTTTGTTGCTTGATGACATGATCAAAGTTAAATGAGCAGGACATACTAGAGAAGACCAAATGCCTATTCTACAACTGGGCATGAGCAGGGAAAAAATTGAGAAGGACTATGAACAAGATGAAAACATGGACAAAATGATGACCCAACTTGATTTGTTGTCTAAACATTTCATGGGAGGTGGACTTAAACCAATAAATGTGGTTAGAACCAATAGTGGGCAGTTATTTGAAAAACAAACCCTTTGATTTCTTTAGGCCTTTTCCTCTTCTTTCTCTTACATTACATCATTTGAGTGTTTGTGAGTTTTGAGTGTGTAATTTTTAAAGTTCGAGGAGTGCATTGCTTTCTTTGAATGCCAACCTAACCCCATTTCATTGTTATTCTCAACTTGTACTTCTTCCTAAGGTTGGTTTTTTATTTTTGTTGAAGAATTTTAAGCTTTAATTTGCATTGTGGGTATGGGCTTGAAGCCATTAGTTGATATTGATTGTTAGATTTTAGTGAATAGCTTTGTATCATGTGTATTGAACTGTACCCATGATTTATCTTTTTGTGTGTGCATGTAGAATGGTAATCTTGATTGTGTACGTTGAATTTTGAAATTTAACTGATATTGGGTCTGAGTCTAATTTGATGTGGGGGAAATCTAAATAACTAGTGTTGACCCAATTGATGGGGGGAATCCGAGTACCCATGGGTAGAGAAGCATATATGTGGGTTGTAATGATCTTGGGGAACTAGTATTTGTTGCGTATGTTGGATTTAACTATAGAAATTAGGCATTGGGCTCAACACTTCGTGTTCGGCGGGCTTGTGTTAGCTCGCTAAGAAAGTTAGGGTAATCGTCGAATAGGCTCCAGTTCACCTTCTTTAGCATATATGTGACCTTGGGTACTATTCCATTCGGTGGGCTTATCTTAGTTCTCTGAACCCACTTTGCGAATCGTCGAGTGGGAATAGACATCTCCTTTGATACTTGTTTCTTTTCAAATTACACTCTCATTTTTGGCGGACTTGTCTTAGCCCGCTAAAATCAACTCCGCGAATCACCGAGTGGGAATTGACTCCGCCCTTTGTACCTGATTTTTGAGATTTCTGCTACTGTCTTATTTGGTAACACATAGGATAGATCGCCTTTGTGCTTGATTTTTGAGATTTTTGCTACTGTCTTATTTGGTAACCTTCACAAAGGCGATCTATCCTATGTTTGAATATGTGCTTTGCAGATTATGGCAGGTACAAAAGGAAAACAAGTGGTGAAATCCGACACACAGTTGGATAGAAACTCACCTCCTTAAAGAAACACAAGGGAATATCCATTGACGAGCCCTCGGAGGCCCCCTATGCTCAAGAAGCCAAGCCACAACTCCTACCAGCGGGGGTAAGAAAGTCCAGAAACATATTGCCACCAACAAGGTGAATATTTTCTCAAAGTTAGCGTCGCATCGACAAGATCCAGCTGTTGCCTCACGTGTTCTCTTAATAATAGCTCCAAGGGCCTTAAACAGACAAAGGGTAGAAGGAGAACAAACTATTTTTGAGGCGCATAGGCTCTTAACTTATGGAGTCATGATTGCAACCCGACTATTTTGGAAACTATCAAGTTCCATAAGTTTCAGAAATTTAAAAAGATCAGATAACTCTATGTACCGAAGTGGGTCTGGGAGTTGTATGATGCCAATACTACGGACATTCCCAAGAAGAGAAAGGGCACTGTCTGGAAGTCGTTGGATGAAGTTGAAGTACGGGGAAAGAGGGTGCAGTGTCATGCGGGTGAGGTTAACACAGTACTACACACTCTTTCTACACATGCTGATACCTATCAGATTCAGATGCATGGGAATCTTAATGCCTAAAGGGGTGGTTAGACTCATTGATATCTGATGAGTCTTCTCTCTCTTAGATGGCTGAAGGTGCTAGGATAGTGAATAAGGACCTCAATATTATGGGTCAGTATTGGTTCAGGTTTATTATCAGCCACATCATACCGTCCCAAAATGAATCAATACCCCGACATCAGAAAGTAGTGCTAGTGGGCACTATCATCGACAAGGTAGGGCTGAATGCCGGTACAATCATTGTAGAGGATATGCTGCTACGGGCCAGGTAAGACTAAACCTCCCATCCTTTCCTGATTCTCATTACACATTTGTGTGAGAGGGCAATAGTTCCATTTTGGGGGAAGTTTGATGTGAGGATCATACCTGCCTCTTCAAGCAACATTAGGAGGATTGAGGTTATGTATTTATAGGATGATACGGCTCGGAGTATGACACCACCAGCAGATACTACGCCCGTAGTAGATTCCACTACTCTAGTTGCTGAGGCTAGCACACTTGCTCTCTCTATGGAAGAGACATGTATATCTTTACCCTCTTCTATGCCTTCTTCTACTACTATTCCTGCTAGTACTGTATCTGTTGCTGTTACTACTATTAGGTATACCCCTACTCCTATCACCCGCCCCCCTTGACCCAGGCATTGATTTATCATATGGGCAGCTGATGAGTTTGGGATTTCGACTCATTTAAGGCTTATTATTCATAGAATTAGTGTCCTCGATGCCTATTTTGTTCTCTAAAGTGATGTTTAAATGCTAATTTACAGCTATGAAGGCAAATGAGCAAGGTAAGGACATTACCGGGTAAAAAGGAGCGAAAAAGTTGATGATAAGGAAAGCTGACGATCGCCAAAACCACTCGGCAACTCGCATTTTAGGAGGCAACCCAAGTCTTTAATTTTGTTTCTATTGCTTTCAATAACGTGTTCTATGAGTGCAGGTTTAGAAAAAGTTGAAAGGTTGGAAAGGGGAACATTAGGTGATGCCAAAACCTAAAGGTGATTCACAAAGGGCATTGAGCGGACTCATTCTTGTCCACCTTCTGAGCTTGAACATGTGGAAAAGTGTACTGTCAATTTAGGCGGTCTAAGCTCTAAAGGGCGATCCACTGAAATACTCAACACAGACTCCATTAGGTCCGCCGAATCAGCCTTCAGGTTTGGTGTTTTGTTCAGGCATGTTTGGTGAGTTTGATCTCCAATTCTTGATTCGATGAACACATTTGGTGATGTTAGTCATGACCATCGAACATGCCTTATGTAAAAAGGCCAAGGGTCTTTTCAAATTCAAAAGGCAAACCCTTTGATTTCTTTAGGCGTTTTCCTCTTTTTTCTCTTACATTACATCATTTGAGTGTTTGTGAGTCTTGAGTGTGTGATTTTAAAGTCTGATGAGTGCATTGCTTGCATTGAACGTTAACCCAACCCCATTTCATTGTTATTCTTAACTTTTACTTCTCTCTAAGGTTGGTTTTTGATTTTTGTTGAAGAATTTTAAGCTTTAATTTGCATTGTGGGTATGGGCTTGAAGCCACTACTTGATATTGATTGTTAGATTTTAGTGGGTAACTTTGTATTATACGAACTGAACTGAACCCATGAGTTATCTGCTTGTGTGTACATGTAGAATGCCAATCTTGATTGTGTAGGTTGAATTTTGAAATTTAACTGATATTGGGTTTGAGTCTACTTTGATCTGGGGGAAGTTTGAATAGCCTAGTGTTGACCCAATTGATGGGGGAAATTTGAGTACCTATGGGTCGATAAGCATATAGGTGGGTTGTAATAATGTTTGGGGAACTACTATTTGTTGTGTATGTTAGGTTTAGCTATAGAATGACCCATTGGGCTGAACACTTCCTGTTCAGCGGGCTTGTCTTAGCTCGCCATAGAAGTTAGGCAAATCGCCAAATAGGCCCCAGCTCACCTTTTTTAGCATATATGTGTCACGATCCAAGGGGTACCCCTTAGATGTAACATGGCGTATAAAACCCTGAAGGATTCCATACAAGCCACTTAGTCCTCATTACATAAGAAATAGAACAATAAGAGTAAAAACACATTTCTCAAGTCTAAAAAGTTTTTCATAATAGAAAGCCAAAGTCTAGACACTTGTCTCATTATAGCCATCTATTGCAATATTAAATTAAATTGGGCCTAGCCCATACATCATGTCCAAAAAGGAAATACAAGAAATGGAGACTAAAAGAGTAACTCCGCCTCGAAGCATGAGGACTCACCAAAGCTTGGAATCTCAAGATCAACACTTAACCACGAAACTGACTATGACTGTCGGACCCTACACCTGTGAAAATTGAGTCAAGAGTATGCGTTAGTATGAAAATGCACCAAGTATGATAACTATGCATGAAAACACTTAAAACATGCTAAAAAGGACATTTCATTTCAAAGCATGCAAATTTCCAAGTTTAAACATCATATAAGAGATTAGAAATCATAAGTCATAAACATAGACAATATAAGTCAACATCATCTTTAAAACCTTTAAACTCATGTACAATACTTCTTGAAGTAACTTTAATTCATTATTCAAGTTCTTGTGGTGGGAGATAAGCCTTAACTAGCATGCGACCATGTGTGCTATAACATGATTACCCGGTGTTACCCACACCGAAAAGGATTGTCTTACTTGCCTAAGGTAGAACCATGTTTGTTAGCTTAGGTGGATCCACTAGCTAAGTAACCTATAGGGGCACGTAGTTTATGGGATACGAAGATTGCTACCTGAAATCCAGACTCAAATGATGTAAAAGGCTTCCATCTCATTCAATATCCACTCGGTGCTAAGCATAAATCCCATAAAATACTTATTAAGTCTTACTTAACTCATGTCTTATGGAAGGATGTCCTTGACAACCAACCCAAGTGAGTTCATTAGGATAGCTCTTAGATCATGCGTGAGAAAACCTTTCACCGTCCATGTCTACATGAAAATCTTAAATTCAATTAGGTGAGAAAGCCTTTAAACCTTAGAATCTTCATTATGTGAGAAAACCTTTCACATCAATTTCATTTTGTGATCATGAGAATAGGATTTCAATCAAAACAACATTAACACTTTACTCTCAAAGCGTTATTAAACAATTTACAGAGATTTCATAAAAACATACATAATCTCATACTTAGCTCTTTCGAGGTTCAAAATCTACTTTCAATCAACAAATCTAGAATTCAAGCATTAGACATGGATTTCATTATATGTCGGTATTCCAGATGTCGGTATTTTTATTTTTTAATTTTTGAAATTCTGACCTCCGAATGTCAGTATTTTAATTTTTTAATTTTTGAAATTCTGACCTCCGGAGGTCGGTTTTCTGCTACAAAACTGGCAGCAAATTGCTACAATTTTAGTTGCCCACATGCATATTTATACCAAATAAACTTCATCCAACCAAAACAACACAATATTTTCAACATATACATTAAACTATTTCAAAATAAACTTTATCCAACTTCGAAATAAACTAAAATACGATCAAACAATTCCAAAAATATAGAAGTCTAAAATGTCAAATGGATACAACTACTCCTCATCACCCTCACTCTCCTTATCAGACTTATCATTCTCATCACCGGCCTCCTGATCAGATCCATCACTGTTGTCCGAACATGGAGGAGGAATATTTCCTGATTCAAAAAGAAAAGTTAGTTGGGCCTAAAGCGCTGCATACCTCTTGTTCTCTACCTCATTTGCTGCCGCAATCTCCTCTTCTCTCTTCTTCTCTATTTCGGCTACAGCAGCAAGCTCAGAATTGAGATAAGCTATCTTACTCTCCATTGCAGATATTGTCTCTCTATCCCCGCCATCGAAGCTTGAGGATGATGAACAACAATACCAAGACTTCTTCTTCTGATACACCTTTTCGGGATAGCCGTAGACTGAACCTCTAATCGGTTCACCAACACTCTGTTTCCAAAGATTCTCATTTTCTTCTTGTGTAAATGGTTTGTCCTGACTCTCAAGAGGTAGAGTACTACGATATTCCTGAGATATTCATATATACCTATCCTGTAATTTAAACAAAAAACTCTACGAATAAGAATGTAATATATACATGGAAAAGAAAAAAAAGATTAGTTTGAATGGAGTTCTTACATATGTCTCTTGAGCACGTGGCTCAATCCATCTTTCTTCTTCTATGGGGTTCGTACTCTTGTTGATGTGAGTAACCTTGAACATCTCTGCTACAACTATCGACTTACCCCACTCTTTTTCCTGCAAATAACATATATAGAATTTGATCTCATTAATCTCCAAAACCTACTTATCAAAAAAGAAAAAAATTATTTTACTAAATTAAGAAAGTACACCATTCTTTCCTTCCTAGTAACCTGGCAAATAGCTCCACCAGTGTGCAAAGAGCCTCCCTTTTCTGATGCGTGAGCTATCTTCCCAATCTCACTCCTCTTTTTAAATTTTTCATTAGTACTCCAATGTTCCAGTAACAGAGCCCATCGATCCAGTAACATAAACTTGGGAATTCTGTTTTCTCTCTGACAGTCACAAAATGTGCTAGAAAGCAACTTCGAAGCTTTAAGCTTGAAGTTCACTTGAACGTCTTTCTCATGTTCGGGAGCCCATACATAATATTTCTATAATAAAAAATAACTAAATATTTATTGTTCAAATGCATAGCGAATTTAAATGTATATGATGTAAATTTAATTGATATACATTCTTACCTTAAATTCGTTGAACATCTGCCCTTGGGTGCTAAGAGGAATCGAACTCCAATTCGGGTACACACTATTATAGTGAGTTCCGATGCACTTTAAAATAATCTTTACCATACCCATATCCGGACATAAGCTAAAATACGAGTTCATTGACAAAGTAGAGTAAACAAAAATAATCAATCAATTAAAATATAAATAGATAAATGAAAGATGAAACATAATTAAAACATACTTGTATCCTATTAGCTCGATGACGAGTCTCCAGAAATTGTCTCTATCGCCTGGCTGATGACCATGTGCACTGAGTGCTGGGTGGTGGGAGTATTAGGCTCTGAGCCATTGGATTCAAGATGAAGATTGGAAAGTCCAATTGATCCACTATTAGTATTCAAACTATTGCAATGACTAGCACTAGTTGATGGTATGGTAGACCCACGACCAAGATGTGAATAGCCCTGCAATGTTTGGTAACCCGAACTATGTACCACCGTGGGTGTAGATATAGTATAACCAGATTATGGAGCCGCATAAGTAAAGGCATTATGTGACTGGTGTGCCGAGTCAGTAGTTGAAACTGAGGCTCCTTTTGAAATATTAACTCGAGAGGGCTCATCAGATATCATGACCCCAGTGGGCCTTCTCATAACATTGACCTTAAATTTCTTTTTTGGATTAGCAGATTTTTTTAATTTACCCTTGCCTTTATCTACCATCTATATCAATTAAATATAAAGATTAAAACAAAGTAGTACAAAATAATGTCACAATGTCGAACAAATATATCAAACAAAGTTATCATAACATAAGGCTTAATCCAAATAGTCATTCACAATGTCGAACAAACGTTAAAACTACTAAAATATAAAGTATACCCAAATATGAATAGCTAAAAATCCACCAACTAAACATACAAGTTATATTTCAAAGAAGTGGTAATATTGTCCCTAAATTCTTTTTCTCCATTTCCAGTCACATCACTCAGTTTCTGCAAATTCAATGATCAATAAAGGGAATGTGTGTTCACATGTTTCAGAATATCTACCTACATTACTTAAAAATTGATGTAAGAGGTATTGAACTGTAACTTGTGAGATTGAACTCTTTTCTATGTATCAAACTCTACAATTCTAAGGATTCTTTGCCATGACTCATGAGCTACTTGTCATTAATTGAGCTAAGTGTCAACACTAGATGGACACAAATTGATCTTGCAAGAAAATCAATTTTGTCATCAATAGGATCAACTAGTGTTGGTACTTATGCTTAACAAACACATTATTCCTAAATTCAAGCTTAATATCAACACTAGATTGACACAAATTGATCTTGCAAGAAAATCAATTTTGTCATCAATAGGATCAACTAGTGTTGGTACTTATGCTTACCAAATATATTATTTTTAAATTTAAAGCTAAGTTTCAACACTAAATGGACACAAATCGATCTTGCAAGAAAATTAACAATAGGATCAACTAGTGTTGGTACTTATGCCTAACAAACACATTATTCCTAAATTAAAGCTTAATATCAACACTAGATGGACAAAATCGATCTTGCAAGAAATGTTAAAACTACTAAATAGTCTTTCACAATGTCGAACTAGTCTAACGAAACAACTTTCTAAGTCTAACTAGTTTTGACATATTTATTTTAACTTATTTAAACAACTTAACAACTTTTTAACTTTAACTAGCTTAGTTTTAACTTAATTCCACCAACTAAATCCACCAACTAAACGACATTATTTATTTTAACTTATTTGAACAACTTAACAACTTCAACTAGTTTAGTTTTGACTTAATTCCAACAACTAAATTCACCAACTAAACAACATTATTTATTTTAACTTATTTAAACAACTTAACAACTTTAACTAGTTTAGTTTTGACTTAATTCCAACAACTTAATCCACCAACTAAACCACATTATTTATCTTAACTTATTTAAACAACTTAACAACTTTCACTAGTTTAGTTTTGACTTAATTCCAACAACTAAATTCACTAACTAAATCACATTATTTATTTTAACTTATTTAAACAACTTAACAACTTTAACTAGTTTAGTTTTGACTTAATTCCAACAACTAAACCACATTATTTATTTTAACTTAACCAAACAACTTAACAACTTTTTAACCTTAACTAATTTAGTTTTGACTTAATTCCAACAATTAAATGCACCAACTAAACCACATTATTTATCTTAACTTATTTAAACAACTTAACAACTTTCACTAGTTTAGTTTTGACTTAATTCCAACAACTAAATTCACTAA
>JAJOOB010028457.1:0-19830 GCA_029582485.1 Solanum tarapatanum | reverse complement strand
ACTGGCTCCATTGCTAAGGTCTTAACGGACGTCCATGGAAAATTTCAGCTAAAAAATTTGGAATCTCGGACCACCAAAAATTCGTAGACTATGGACGGCTTGGAGACATCAGAGGAAGACCAACATCTCTATCCGGGTACGATCATAGCTTCATTCATTCGTTGAACCTTGGGGATCACCATTAGCATTGAGGTTAATCACTACACTATCTCTATCAAACATACGACATTACACGAAGCGAGAGTGATCAACACACACCTAAAGCGCCTACGTTCCGCTTGCAGCCAATACAACCACAACCCAACTTGCATGAGATTAAACAACCGAAGACGAAAATCGGTAAAATCTGATTTTACTTGCTATTGGGCGCGTTTATACATGAAAATGGGTTGGTTTCCTCGGAACCAACTTGCTCCATTGCTAAGGTATTAACAGACGTCCATGAAATATTTTGGCTAAAAAAAATTTGGAATCCTGGATCACCAAAAATCCATGGATTATTGTACATGAAAATCGATATAATTTGGTTTTACCTTCTCTAAGGCTCGTTTAAACTTGAAAATATACCGATTTTCCCCTCGGGACCAACTGACTCCATTGCTAAGGTCTTAACGGACGTCCATGAAAAATTTTAGCCAAAACAATCTGAAATCCCAGATCTCCAAAAATCCATGGACTATATAGTACACGAAAATTGGTAAAATCTGGTTTTACTTGCTCTAGGCTCGTTTGACTTGAAAATGGACCAGTTTACCCATCAAGACCAACTGGCTCCATTGCTAAGGTCTTAACAGACATCTATGAAAAATTTTGGTCAAAAAAAAATCTGAAATCCCGGACACCAAAAATCCACCGAGTATAGCACATGAAAATTAGTAAAATCTGGTTTTACCTACTCTGGGGCTCATTTATACTTGAAAATGGGTTGGTTTCCTCGGGACCAACTTGCTCCATTGTTAAGGTCTTAACGAACGTCCATGAAAAATTTCTGCTAAAAAAATCTGGAATTTCGAATCGCCAAAAATCCATCGATAATGTACATGAAAATCAGTAAATTTTGGTTTTACCTGCTCTAAGGCTCGTTTAAACTTAAAAATGGGCTTGTTTACCCCTTGGGACCAACTTGCTTCATTGCTAAGGTCTTAACGGACATTCATGGAAAATTTCGGTAAAAACCTCTGGAATCCCAGATCACAAAAAACCCATGGATTATAGCACACGAAAATCAGTAAAATCTGGTTTTACCTGTTCTAAACTCGTTTGAACATGAAAAATGGACTAATTTACCCCTCGAAACCAACTCGCTCCATTTCTAAGGTCTTAACGAACCTCTATGGAAAATTTCGATAAAAAAATTCCAAAATCCCAGATCACCAAAAATCCATAGAGTATAGCACACGAAAATTGGTAAAATCTGGTTTTATCTGATCTGCGCTCGTTTGAACTTTAAAATAGGTTGGTTTTCCCCGCGGGACCAACTGGCTCCATTTCTATTTGCTAAGGTCTTAACAGACGTCCATGAAAAATTTTGGCCAAAAAAATCTGGAATCCCGGATCACCAAAAATTCATTGACAATAGCACACAAAATTTGATAAAATCTACTTTTACTTGCTATGGGCTCGTTTGAACTTGAAAATGGGCCGATTTCCCCTTCCGGACCAACTGGCTCCATTGCTAAGGTCTTAACGGACGTTCATGAAAATTTTTGGCCAAAAGAGTCTGGAATCCCGAATCACCAAAAATTCATAGACTAAAGCACACTAATATCGGTAAAATCTGGTTTTACTTGCTCTTGGGATCGTTTATACATGAAAATGGGTTGGTTTCCTCGGAACCAACTTGCTCCATTGCAAAGGTCTTAACGGACGTCCATAATATATTTTAGTTAAAAAAAATTGGAATCCCGGATCTCCAAAAATCCATAGACTATAGCACACGAAAATTGGTAAAATCTAGTTTTACCTGCTCTAAGCTCGTTTGAACTTGGAAATGGGACCAACTGGCTCCATTGCTAAGGTCTTAACGGACGTCCATGAAAAAATTTAGTCAAATAAAATTTGAAATCCTAAATCTCCAAAAATCCATGGACTATAGTACACGTAAATCGATAAAATCTGGTTTTACCTGCTCTGGGCTTGTTTGACTTAAAAATGGACCGGTTTGCCCCTTGAGACCAACTGCTCCATTGCTAAGGTCTTAACAGACGTCTATGAAATGATTTGGTAAAAAAAATCTAAAATCCCGAATCACCAAAAATCCACTGAGTAGCACACAAAAATCGGTAAAATTTGGTTTTACCTGCTCTGGGGCTTGATACTTGAAAATGGGTTGGTTTCCTCGGGACCAACTTGCTCCATAGTTAAGGTCTTAACGGACATCCATGAAAAATTTCTGGTAATTTTTTTTTTGAATCTCGGATCGCCAAAAATTCATGGATTATTGTACATGAAAATCGGTAAAATTTAGTTTGACCTGCTCTAAGGCTCGTTTAAACTTAAAAATGGGTTGGTTTACCCCTAGGGACCAACCTGCTCCATTGCTAAGGTCTTAATGGATGTCCATGAAAAATTTCAGTAAAAAACTTTGGAATCACAGATCACAAAAAATCCATGAACTATAGCACACGAATATCGGTAAAATCTGGTTTTACCATCTCTGGGCTCGTTTGAACTTAAAAAATGGACCGGTTTGCCCTCGAGACCAACTCGCTCCATTGCTAAGGTTTTAACGGACCTCCATAAAATCTTGGATCACCAAAAATCCATAGAGTATATCACATGAAAATTGATAAAATTTGGTTTTACCTGCTCTAGGTTCGTTTGAATTGAAAATAGGTTGGTTTACCCCGCGGGACCAACTGGCTCCATTGCTAAGGTCTTAATGGACGTCCATGAAAAATTTTGGCAAAAAAAAATCTGGATTCCCGAATCACCAAAAATTCATTGACTAGCACACGAAAATTGATAAAATCTGGTTTTGCCTGCTATAGGCTCGTTTGAACTTGAAAATAGGCCGATTTGCCCCTCCGGAACAACTGGCTCCATTGCTAAGGTCTTAACGGACGTCCATGAAAAATTTTGGCCAAAAAAATATGGAATTCCGGATCACCAAAAATCTATAGACTATAGCACACGAAAATTGGTAAAATCTGGTTTTACCTGCTCTAGGGCTCGTTTATACTTGAAAATGGGTTGGTTTCCTCGGGACCAACTTGCTCCATTGCTAAGGTCTTAACTGACGTCCATGAAAAATTTCGACTAAAAAAATCTGGAATCCCGAATCGCCAAAAATCCATGGATTATTATACATGAAAATCAGTAAAATCTTATTTTTATCTGGTCTGAGGCTCGTTTAAACTTGAAAATGGGTCGATTTATCCCTCGAGACAAACTGTTCCATTGTTAAGGTCTTAACAGACGTCCATGAAAAATTTCAGCCAAAAAAATCTGAAATCCCGAATCACCAAAACTCCATGTTCTATAGCACACAAAAATTGATAAAATCTGGTTTTACCTGCTCTGGGATTGTTTGAACTTGAAAATGGACCGGTTTGCCCATCGGGACCAACTGACTCCATTGCTTAAGTCTTAATAGACGTCCATGAAAAATTTCAGTCAAAAAAATTTGAAATCCCAGATCTCCCAAATTTCATGAACTATAGCACACGAAAATCGGTAAAATCTGGTTTTATCTATTCTAGGGCTCGTTTGAACTTGAAAATGGGCCGATTTGCCCCTTGGGACCAACTGGCTCCATTGCTAAGGTCTTGACGGACGTCCATGAAAAAATTCAGCAAAAAAAACTCTTAAATCTTGGATCGCCAAAAATCCATGAATTATTGTACATGAAAGTCGGTAAAATCTGGCTTTACATGCTATATAGCTCGTTTAAACTTTAAAATGGACCGGTTTGCCCCTCAGGACCAACTGGCTCCATTACTAAGGTCTTAACGGACGTCCATGATCAATTTCAGCCAAAAAAATCCTAAATCTCGTATCACAAAAAATCCATATACTATAGCAAACGAAAAATCAGTAAAATGTGGTTTTACATGCTTTGGGGCTCGTTTGAACTTGAAAATGGGTCGGTTTTTCCCTCTGGACCAACTAGCTCCATTGCTAAAGTCTCAACGGACGTTCATGGAAAATTTTGGCAAAAAAAAACTAGAATCCCGGATCACCAAAACTCCATGGATTATTGTACATGAAAATCGGTGATCTGAGGCTCGTTTAAACTTGAAAATGGGCCAGTTTGTCCCTCGGGACCAACTAGCTCCATTGCTAAGGTTTTAAAAGAAGTCCATGAAAAATTTCAGCCAAAAAAATCTGAAATCCCAGATCACCAAAAATCCATGGACTATAGCACACGAAAATCAGTAAAATCTAGTTTTACCTGCTCTGGGCTCGTTTGAACTTGAAAAGGGACCAATTTTCCCCTCGAGACCAACTAGCTCCATTGCTAAGGTCTTACCGGACGTCCATCAAAAATTTCGGTAAAAAAAAATCTGAAATTCCGAATCACCAAAATTCATAGATTATAGCACAAGAAAACCGGTAAAATCTGGTTTTACCTGCTCTGGGCTCGTTTGAACTTGAAAGTAGGTTGGTTTACCCCGCGGGACCAACTGGCTCAATTGCTAAGGTCTTAACGGAAGTCCATGAAAAAAGTTGGCCAAAAAAATTTGGAATCCCGAATCTTCAAAAATCCATTGACTGTAGCACACGAAAATCGATAAAATCTGGTTTTACCTGCTCTAGGGCTCGTTTATACTAGAAAATGAGTTGGTTTCCTCGGGACAAACTTGCTCCGTTGCTATGGTCTTAAAGGACGTCCATTAAAAAAATTCGACTAAAAAAAATTTGGAATCTCGGATCGCAAAGAATCCATGGATTATTGGCTTTACGTGCTCTAAGGCTCATTTAAACTTTAAAATGGGTCGAATTTCCCCTCGGGATCAATTGGCTCCATTGCTAAGGTCTTAACGGACGTCCATGAAAAATCTCAGCCAAAAAAATCCAAAATCTCGGATCACCAAAAATCCATATACTATAGCACTCGAAAATTGGTAAAATGTGGTTTTACTTTCTATGGGGCTCGTTTGAACTTGTAAATGGGTCGGTTTTCCCCTCAGGACCAACTGGCTCCATTGCTAAAATTTTAACGAACGTCCATGAAAAATTTTGGCCAAAAAAAATTTGGAATCCCGCATCACCAAAACTCCATGGACTATAGCACACAAAAATTGGTGAAACCTAGTTTTACCTGCTCTGCGGCTCGTTTGAACTTGAAAATGGGCCGGTTTACCCCTTGGAACTAATTCGCTCCATTGCTAAGGTTTGAACGGACGTCCACGAAAAAAATTTTGGGCAAAACAAATCTGGAATCCGAGATCACCGAAAATCCATGGACTATAACACATTAAAATCGATAAAATCTGGTTTTACCTGCTCTGGACTTGTTTGAACTTGAAAATGGGTCAGGTTGCCCCTCAGGACCAACTGGCTCCATTACTAAGGTTTTAACGGATGTCCATGAAAATTTTGTTCAGAAAAATTTGAAATATCGGATCACCAAAAATCCATAGACTATAGCACATGAAAATCGGTAAATTTTGACTTTACTTGCTCTAGGGCTCGTTTGAACTTAAAAATAGGCTAATTTACCCCTCGGGACCAACTGTCTCCATTTCTAAGGTCTTAACGAACGTCCATGAAAAATTTCAGCCAAAAAAAATCTGGAATCTCGGATCACCAAAAATCCATGTACTATAGCACACGAAAATAGTTAAAATCTGGTTTTACCTGCTTTGAATTGTTTGAAGTTGAAAATGGGCCGGTTTGGCCCTCTCATGCAACTGGCTCCATTGCTAAGGTTTTAACAGACGTCCATGAAAAACTTCGACAAAAAAAATATGAATTTCTAGATCACAAAAATCCATGGAATGCACACGAAAATTGGTAAATTCTAGTTTTACCTGCTCTAGGGATCATTTGATCTTGAAAATGGGTCGATTTACACCTCGGGACCAACTGGCTCCACTAATAAGGTGTTAACGAACCTCCATGAAAAATTTCAACCAAAATAAATCTAAAATCCCGGATCACCAAAATCCATAGACTACAAGCACACAAAAATCGATAAATTTAGGTTTTACCTGCTTTAGGGCTCGTTTCAACTTGTAAATGGGTTGGTTTACCCCTCGGGACCAACTGGCTCTATTGATAAGGTGTTAACGAACGTCCATTAAAAAATTTGGCCAAAAAAATTAGGAATCCCGGATCACCAAAAATTCATGGACTATAACACATAAAAATTAATAAATTTTGGTTTTACCTCGTTGGAGCTCGTATGAACTTGAAAATGGGTCATTTTGCCTCTCGGGACAAACTGGTTCCAATGCAAAGGTCTTAACGGACATCCATGAAAGATTTCGGCCAACAAAAATTCGAAATCCTGGATCACCAAAAATTTATGGACTATAGCACACAAAAATTGGTAAAATCTAGTTTTACCTGCTATAGGGCTCGTTTGATCTTGAAAATGGGCCGGTTTGCCCTTCGGGACAAACTGACTCCATAACTAAGGTCTTAACGGACGTCCATGAAAAATTTCATCCAAAATTAATCTGGAATCCCGGATCACCAAAAATCTATGGACTATATTGCACACGAAAAATGGTAAAATTTGGTTTTACCTACTCTGGGCTCGTTTGAACTTGAATATGGGTCGGTTTGCCCCTCGGGACCAACTAGCTCCATTGTTAAGGTCTTAACAGACGTTCATGAAAAATTTCGACCAAAAAATTTGAAATATTTGATCACCAAAAATTCATGGATAGCACACGAAAATTAGTAAAATCTGGTTTTACCTTCTCTGGGCTCGTTTGAACTTGAAAATGGACCGATTTGCCGCTCGAGGCCAACTGGCTCCATTGCTAAGGTCTTAAATGACGTCCATGAAAAAATTATCAAAAAAATCCGAAATCCTGTATCACCAAAAATCCATGGACTATAGCACATGAAAATCGGTAAAATCTGGTTTTACCTGCTCTAGGGCTCGTTTGAACTTGAAAATGGGTTGGCTTTCCTCTCGGGACCAACTACTCCATTTCTAAGGTCTTAACGGACATCCATGTAAAATTTCGGCCAAAAACAATTCGGAATCCTGGATCACCAAAAATCCATAGACTATATAGCACACGAAAATCGTTAAAATCTGGTTTTACCATCTTTGGGCTTGTTTGAACTTGAAAAAGGGCCGGTTTGACTCTCGGGACGAACTGGTTCCATTACTAAGGTCTTAACGGATGTCCATGAAAAATTGTGGCCAAACAAATCCAGAATCCCAGATCTCCAAAAATCCATATTCTATAACACATGAAAATCGGTAAAATCTAGTTTTACCTGCTCTGGGCTCGTTTGAACTTGAAAATGTGTCGGTTTGCCTCTCGGGACAAACTTGCTCCATTGTTAAGGTCTTAATGGAGTCCATGAAAAATTTTGGCAAAAAAAAATTTAGAATCTCGGATCACCAAAAATCCATGGATTATAGCACATGAAAATCTGTAAAATATAGTTTTACATGAACTGGGGATCGTTTGAACTTGAAAAAGTGTCGATTTGCCCCTCGGGACCAACTAGCTCCATTGATAAGGTCTTAAAGGAAGTCCATGAAAAATTCCGGCCAAAAAAAATCTGTAATCCCGGATCACCAAAAATCTATTGACTATAGCACACGAAAATTGATAAAACCTAGTTTTACATGCTCTAGGCTCGTTTAAACTTGAAAATGGCTCGGTTTGCCCCATAGGACTAACTAGCTCCATTGTTTGGAAGACATGTTAAGGGCTTGTGTGATTGATTTTGAGGGAAATTGGGATGACCATTTGCCCTTGATTAAATTTGCATATAATAATAGCTACCATTCTAGTATTTGTATGGCTCCGTTTGAGGCTCTTTATGGTATGAGGTGTAGATCTCATATAGGATGGTTTAAGGTGGGTGAGGTTGTCTTGATAGGACCCGAGTTAGTTCATGAGGCTATAAAGAAGGTTCGACTCATTAGAGAGAGGTTGAGAACGACCCAAAGTCGACAAAAGTCTTATGTGGATGTTAAAAGGAGAGACCTTGAATTTGATGTGCTTGAGTGGGTTTACTTGAAAATATCACTCATGAAGGGTGTAATACGAACCTTGTTTTGTAGGCCCGTATCAAGTTTTGAGATGTGTTGGTAAGGTTGCATATGAGCTTGATTTGCCAAATGAGTTGGCGTCGGTGCATCCGGTTTTCCATGTCTCTATGTTGAAAAAATGTGTTAGAGATCCAACATCCATAATTCTCATAGAAGGGTTGGGAGTGACAGAGAACCTTTCTTATGAAGAAGTTCCGGTTGAGATCTTAGACCTGCAAGTTAAGAGATTGAGGAACAAAGAGGTTGCTTCCGTGAAAGTGTTATGGAGAAACCATCTAGTTGTGGGTGCTACTTAGGAAGCCGAGGTCGATATGATGTCCCAGTATCCTCATCTTTTTCCTCCTATTCTAGCTTGAGGTAATGAGTTCCTCTTGGTTTGCTCTTGTTTGAAGTCATGTGTGTTTTATGTGTTTTCATGATTTCCTTAAATTTGCATGTTCATGATAAAACTTAAGTTTTGAAAGAAAATGACTTTTATGATTTTTTTTCCTCATGTTGTTGTGCATTGGGTATGAGTTGCCCATGAACTTCATGAGATGAGTTGTTGAACATGCCTTAGCTTGGAGTGGAGATTTCCTCCTTGAATATGTGTTTGGTGTATAAATTGCATTTAGGCTCCATGAGATTGTGTTGAGCATTGCTTTTAAGTTTGGAGATGGTAGTTCCTCCTTAAATGTAAGAAATCTGAAATTTCATGCATATTGGGTTTATAGATGTAGTTCCTACTTCCATATGGTGCATTGAGTATGTGTAGCTTGGAGTTGATGTTTCCTCCTTGGTTGTGTGCATTTTGATGAGCTGCATGCATGATGGGCTACTAGTCTTGAGTCTTTTTATTTAGAAATGTTCCTAGAATCTCATTCGAGGACAAATGATCCCAAGGGGGAGATAATGTAACACCCCAGATTCAAAAAAGGTAAAATTACAAGTTTAGAAAAATTGCAGGTACCAACCGACGGTGGCTACTCACAAACCGTAGGTAGGGTCAGTGGTTAGGCACCTCAGGAAAATTAGGCAGACCAAGACCACGGCCTGACCAACGGACCGTAGGTCAATCGACGGTCCGTGGTCCAGGGGTCCATTGATGGCCAAAAATCTTTGTACTTAGTGACGGACCACCAGGACAGACCGTAGGTCGATCGACGGTCCGTCGGTCGGAGGTCCGTAGGTCGTCGCTGGTAGTTAATTTTAGGGGCACATGGGTCTTTTCCTGTTTTAATTAAATCAATGTGGTGTCATTTTGCCTAAACCTAGACCACATGTAAAAGTATTTTTGACCCCTAAACTCAACCATTCAAGTCATTGTTTCAAAACCCCAAAACCCCTTTTTCAAATATTATCTCTCTAGAAGGTGGAAGAAGAAGGAAGAGATTGAAGCTAGGTCAAGTTCAAGTCTCCAATCTTCAAGTTTTTGGTGGGCTTTGTGACTAAGGTATGATGGATTTTCATCCATGGGATCCTTTCTCCCCTGGAGTCCCTTAAAATTCCCCAATTGTGAAGTCTAAATCCCCAATTTGAGTTAAGATTTCTTCCATTGTTATGGGTTATGATGAATGTTGATCAAAATAGTTGGATAATGATTATTTATGATCGAATTGATAGAATTACATGTTAGACGTCTCCTCGTTTTATAAACAGACTTTGATTGTATTGAAAATGTTTTAAATTCCCACGTCTTTTTCTATTACTTTATGTTATGATATGCTAAGTGTCTTGTATGAGGCTTCTCGGGGACTTGTACGCCTTTTTACATCTAGGGGATACCCCTGGGTCGTGACAAATTTGGTATCAGAGCTCAAGGTTTAGAATGGTTCTAGGATGTCTCAAACCACGTCAAGTAGAGTTCTGTTCATAAGTGTGAATCGCCCCACATTTATGAATGAGAGGCTACTAGATGCTTAGGAAATCTCACTTTTTCATTTCTCTAAGTCGTGCCATAGAGTTTGACTCTATAAGATCTTTCTCTAAATCCTTACCCGATGGTTTTCAGGATATGACTACTAGAAGGGCAACGAGAAGGAATGAGGAAGAATGTGGGTCAAGAAGCCCAAGCTCCTCCTCAAGCTTTGATTAACCCATTGGTTGAGAATATAACAAATATGAAGGTTAGGTCAGCTTTTCAGGTGTTGTCTCAAGCCGTGACGGCCCAAGCCAATAGAGAGGCGGTAGTCCACGTGAATTCAAATGTGGGTACGGCGGCGTCAGAGTGAGGGACTTCCATCCGCAGTTAAGCGGAAGAAAACTTGACTTGGAAAATTTCTAATAAATAAAGAAGAAGAGTATCTCTGTATGGATAGTACTGGCAAGAAAAAGAATTTCAAGAAAGTTTGAGTTATTGATTTGTGCCTCGACATTGGTGAACTAGAATTGAGAAGATAGGAGACGAAGATGAGTGTATGTTATGTGTTGAATGGAAAATGGACTAAAATGTGTATCTGTAATATCAAGGAGGGTAATATGATACAAATTTGGGTTGTTCGAATGGATGACGACGAGTTAGATTATTGTTCTTGTAAAGCTTTATCCCAATGAAGAAGGGAAAGATGAAGAAGTTACCATAGAAGTTGATGTTGAAGAGCAAAAAAATGATGATAGTAAAACCATTGTTGCTTCTACAAGTAAGCACGAACATTATTAGGAGCATTATTTTATTTTTTTCTACAATATACAAATTAGTCATAGAAATTCAAAAGGTTTTTCCTATTTTTTTTTATATATATATATATATACAAAGCCTTTTTATTAAAATTTTGCTTTATTCCATTGAAATGTATTTACTTTCTAGCTGATAATTAGTATTGTTCAAGTAGTATTACCAATACTTATCATTTTTCAATTTTTTATTAGGATCGACTCTCATTTCTCGAATTCAATAATCAATCCTATCATATGTTATTTTTATCAGACGTAATCATATTAAGTATGTTATTGAGAAATCACTCAAATACAATTATAATAATCAATCGTATAATGAGAAATCAAATGTTATTTTTATTAGCCGTAGTCATATTAAGTAGTTATTGAGAAATCACTCGAATGCAATTACAATTACAATAATCAATTGTATAATGAGAAAATAAATGTTATTCTTAATAGTCGTAGTCATATTAAGTATGGTATTGAGAACTCACTCGAATACAATTACAATAAGCAATCCTAATGAGAAATCAAATGTTATTCTTATAAGTCGTAGTCATATTACGTACCTTAAGTATAACAATAATCATCAAATGTTATAAGGCTATCTATATGTGTCAAATAATTAAGAAATATGACGATAAGGTTAGTGATTAATTAATGTGGTTACCTCAATCATGTATGTATTATTTTTTATCGAGACATTTTTATTTTATGGCTTCTACGGAAAGTAAACTAAAATGTGTATCCCTAATAAATTCAAAAAAGGCAATAAGACTCAAATCTGGGTTGTTCGAATGGATGACGATGAATTGATCATTATTCTTGTCAAGGGTGTCAATGGTACGGTTCGATTAATTATTTTTTAAAAATTATACTATTTCAATTTTTAGGTATTTTATAATATATAATAAAAATTAGATTTTTTAAAACCATCTCAATGATATCGGTTTCTCTTCGGTATCGGAATGGTTAGTTTAATTTTTAATTTTTTTTTACTTTTAAAATATCACCTCAAAATATACTACTATTAAAATATTACTTTCGCCTATATGTTCTTGAAGAAGCACTTTAATTCTTCACCAAGAAGACAAACGTGTTGTCGTATTGTTTAATCTTAAACATTTAACAAGAGTGTTTGCATAAATTTTGCTATATTGTTTGATAGAGTATTTATAATAGTATCTTTTAATTTTAGACCTAATTAAGTAAAGGCTAATTAAAGAGCAAAGACTCAAAGTCGTCTTAGTCACCAGAGGCCTAGGACATAAGTTATATTTCTTGTATTCATTGTATAATGTGTGAAAGAATAATGATACATAGAATAAAGAATGGTGTATTAAAAATGTGAAAGTGTTGCAAGTATGAATGAACTTATTCCATTCATGAATACAAATGAAAGATGAATGCAACATTTCGTATTTTGATACAACCTTTCATATTTCTAGGCTACTTTTTCACATATCTTGCATGAATCATTATGCTCACCTATAGTCTATAAATATCTTATTCTTTTTCAGATATTGACATTAGTTTTTTGAGATAAGTTTTGAAACAAAGTTTACAAAAAGAAAAATACTACATAGTAAGAAAAAAAGTTTCTGCTTTTCCAAAATCTTCAAGTGTGATTACAAGCCATTGAGTGGTTCGCTGGACAACAAATTTGAGGTACCACTATTTGTTTTTCGTGAGTCATTTTATCCTGGGAGGATATATTCCATAACCTCGGGTACTTGAGGGAAATAATTTCCTTAAGGATACTCTGTGAATTTAGAGGACTTGACTCTTCTTCCTTTCATCTTGTTAATTTTAAGTTTATTTCATTTCCAAAATTTATTTAACTTCATATTATATATTTCATTATTTGTATGAAATTTGGTTGAAGTTATTTTGTTGGAAAAACATATTTTGCACTACGATACTTAACAAGTAGTTAACAATCTTAAGGAAATTATGATTATCTTATTGTGTAATTGTTTATTGAAACTTTAATGTTTTAAATATGAAGAAATATATGACAATACTTTATTTATAATTAGTTTCTAGAGATTAAAACCTTTGTGGTTTTATGCTCTGTTTGAACTTGATACTGACTTGGAGTACCTAAAAAGTTCATCAGAAAATCAAAGTTCATTCGGTTAACGATTGGGAGTTATAAACTTCATCTTTAAACTAGAAACAAACTGGATATAAAGATCAAGTCTTTATTTGAAAACACTAAGTGTGCTTGTGTTTTTTTAGCAAGATGACTAATGAAATTGAAATCATGGTTGATACGACATCGAAAATTGGTGCAATGAATATTGCTTCGTCGAGTCGTGCAAGCGTTGCACCTGCTATAACATCGGCTGAAAATCCTGGAAAATTCATTGGTATGGATTTTAATAGGTGTCAGCAAAAGATGTTATTTTATTTAACTACTTTGAGTCTACAAAGATTCATCAAAGAAAGTGTTCCTGAGTTAGCAGATTCAACTCCGGAAGGTGAACGCATTATGGTTGTTGAAGCTTGGAAGCATTCTGATTTCTTGTGCAAGAACTATATTCTAAATGGGCTTCATGATGACTTGTACAATGTGTACAGTAATATGAAAACTTCCAAAGACCTCTGGGATGCTTTAGAAAAGAAGTATAAGACGGAGGATGCCGGATTGAAGAAATTCATCGTGGCAAAGTTTCTGAACTTCAAGATGGTAGATAACAAATCAGTTGTTACTCAAGTTCAGGAATTGCAATTGATTATCAATGATCTCCTTGTGGAAGATCTAGTGATTAATGAGGTTTTTCAAGTAGCTGCTATGATTGAGAAGTTACCTCTTTTGTGGAAGGACTTCAAAAATTACTTAAAGCATAAAAGAAATGAGATATCCCTTGAAGATCTCATTGTAAGATTGAGAATTGAAGAGGACAACAACGCTGCGGAGAAGAGGTCTCGTGGAAATTCAACAATATTAGGAGCCAATATTGTTGAAGATGGAAGGTCTAAAACGAGAAAGGCAAACTCTGCACAACAAAGTAGTTAACCTAAGAAGAAATTCAAAGATAGGTGCTTTAATTGTGACAATAATGGTCATAGGGCTGCAGATTGTAAGGCTCCCAAGAAAGCAAAGAAGAAAGATCAAGCAAATATTGCTGAATTTAAAGATGATGATCTATGTGCTATGCTTTCTGAATGCAATCTTGTTGGCAATCCAAGAGTGTGGTGGATAGATTCCGATGCCACCCGCCAAGTATGCTCCAACAAAGAACTTTTTGCATCATATGAGTCCACTCAAGGTGATGAAATGATTTACATGGCAAACTCGGCAACTGCAAAGGTTGAAGGAACGGGCAAAGTTCTCTTGAAGATGACATCTGGCAAGGTGGTGACTCTTAAGAATATGCTACATGTTCCAGAATTAAGAAAGAACTTGGGTTCTACTCCACTTCTTACTAAAAATGGATCCAAATATGTATTTGTTTCTGACAAAGTTGTAATTAGTAAAAATGAAGTGTATGTTGGAAAGAGCTACCTTTGCGAGGGCTTGTTTAAGCTCAATGTAATAGATATTGCTGATAATAAAAGTTCTTGTTCTGCTTACTTGCTTGAGTCGAGTGGTTTATGGCATGAACGTTTGGGACATGTCAATTATAAGACCTTGCGAAAACTGATTAGTTTGGAAGTATTGCCTAATTTTGAGTGCAATAAAACACAATGTCAAATATGTGTGGAAGCTAAGTTTGCTAAGCATCCTTATAAATCTGTTGAAAGGAATTCCAATCCTTTAGATTTGATTCACACGGACATTTGTGATATGAAATCAACACAAATGCGTGGTGAGAAAAAGTATTTCATAACTTTTATTGATGATTGCACTAGATATTGTTATATTTATTTGCTATCAAGTAAGCTTGAAGCAATTGAAGCATTTAGGCAATACAAAACTGAAGTTGAAAATCAGTTGGATAAAAAGATAAAAATGATAAGAAGTGATATGGGTGGAGAATATGAATCTCTATTTGCGGAAATATGTTTGGAAAATGAAATTATCCATCAAACGACTGCCCCTTATTCACCACAATCTAATGGTATTGCAGAAAGAAAAAACCGAACTTTGAAGGAAATGAAGAATGTCTTACTTATAAGTTCAGGTTTACCACAAAACTTGTGGGGGAAAGCTATCCTTACAGCGAATCGAATACTCAATAGAGTGCCCCATAGTAAGACACAATCTATTCCGTATGAAAAATGGAAAGGAAAGAAACCCAACTTGAAATATTTCAAAGTGTGGGGGTCTAGCAAAAGTCCAAGTTCCTTTACCCAAAAGGTTGAAAATAGGACCAAAGACTGTGGACTGTGTGTTTATTGGATATGTTGTAAATAGCAAGGCATGTCGATTTTTGGTTCATAAATCTAAACATCCATTTATCATGACAATAGGGTAATTGAATTAGATAATGCTGAATTCTTTGAACACATTTACCTGTATAAATCTAGACATGAAGAGTCTGGTGGGGGGTCCAAACGACCTCAAGATGAACCAAAAGAAAATATACAAAATGAAGAAAGTCCAAGGCATAGTAATTGTCAAAGGACTGCTACTTCCTTCGGATCAGATTTTGTAACATTTCTCATTGATAATGAGTCTCAAACCTTCCAAGAAGCAATGTCCTCTGCGGATTCATCTTTTTGGAAAAAAGTTGTCAATGGTGAGATTGAATCAATCTTGAATAACCATACTTGGGAGTTGGTTGATCTTCCTCCGGGAAATAAGCCTTTAGGATCAAAATAGATCTTTAAAAGGAAAATGAAGGCTGATGGTACTATTGACAAGTACAAGGCAAGATTTGTAGTCAAAGGATTCAAACAAAAGGAAGGCCTTGATTACTTTGATACATACTCGCCAGTGACAAGGATTACATCTATTCGGATGTTGGTTACACTAGCAGCAATATATGATCTTGAAATCCATCAAATAGATGTAAAAACAGCTTTTCTAAATAGAGAGTTAGAGGAAGAAATTTACATGGAACAACCCGAGGGGTTTGTGGTTCATGTTAAAGAAAGAAAAGTGTGCAAACTTGTGAAGTCACTTTATGGACTGAAACAAGCACCCAAACAATGGTTACAAAGTTTGACCAAACAATGTTGGCAAACAAATTTAAGATTAATGAGTGTGACAAATGTGTTTACATTAAAGACACTCCAAATCATAAGGTCATTGTTTGTTTGTATGTGGATGATATGTTAATCATCAGTAGAGACTTAGCTGACATAAATACTACTAAGCAAATGCTTACTAGTAGATTTGAAATGAAAGACCTTGGAGTGACAGATGTTATATTGGGAATAAAAATTCTTCGATCTCCACAAGGTTTGGCTTTGTCACAGTCTTATTATATTGAAAAAGTACTTGACAAGTTCAAGTATTTGGATTTCAATATTGTTAAGACTCCAATAGACGTGAGCTTTGCACTTCGAAAGAATAAAGGTGAAAGTGACTCACAATTGGACTATGCGAGAGTGTTGGGAAATTTGATGTATATCATGAAATGTACACGACCAGATATAACATGTGCTATTAGTAAGTTGAGTTGGTACACGAGCAATCTCAATCAAATTCACTGGATGGCAATGAAGAGAGTTTTAGGGTATTTAAAACATACTCAAAACTATGTATTGCATGATGACAAATATCCAGCAGTAATTGAAGGATATAGTGATGCAAATTGAATCACCGGATCAGATGAAGTAAAATCCACAAGTGAATATGTATTTACTCTTGGTGGTGGAGTAGTCTCTTGGAAATCATCCAAACAAACATGTATTGCTCGCTCCATTATGGAATATGAATTTATCGCTTTAGATAAAGCCGGTGAAGAAGTTGAATGGCTCCGAAATTTCTCGAAAGATATTTTGTATTGGCCTAAACCATTGGCACTTGTATGCATACATTGTGATAGTCATGCTGCAATAGGTAGGGCAGAGAGCATGATGTATAACGGTAAATCTCGTCACATAAGACGGAGACATAATACTGTTAGGGAACTACTCTCTAGTGGAGTTATCACAATTGACTATGTAAGATCATACAGAAGGCCTAACTAGAGAGGGAGTTGAAAGGTCATCTAAGAGGATGGGTTTAAGGCCTAGGACAAGCCAAGCATGATGGTAACTCTACCTAGTAGACTGGAGATCCTAAGAGCTAGGTTTAAAAAGATCAAACAAAGTTGTGTTTGACGGTCCAACATTGTCAAATAATCTAACCCATTCTCACGATAAAGACAATGTTTAGTAACCAAGGATAAAGCTTGTATTGAAGCTTTTTAATGGCTTCTAAGTTTGGCAAGGCATGACCAAATAGTTTCTCTACGGGAGTAAACATTTAGGAATTACCTATGTGGGAGTGAAGTGGAAGCCGCTTCAAGGAGAATGTTAGTAAAGGCCGATTCTCTAAGCTCTTATGAAATCAGGAAGTGTTCATTGCTAAAACAAACAAAATCGTGAGAACCATAGATGGTAAAAGGTTGGTTGTGTGACTAGTATTGTCTAGGTGTACATTCAAGTTCGACGGTTTAAAGATATCGCATCTACCAATTGATCGAGTGCATCCGATATAAGTTCACTACGGAAAGTTCAAAGGAAAACCCACTTATCCTGATGCAACTAGTCTTTGTTTGTAATCACACACTAGTCCGTGTACATCTATCTTTCGTGTTATAGCCATTCCCATTCATGTGGGGGATTGTTGGGTTTATTGTATAATGTGTGAATGGATAATGGTACATAGAATAAAGAATGGTGAATTAAAAATGTGAAAGTGTTGCACGTATGAATGAACTTATTCCATTCATGAATATTAATGAAAGATGAATGCAACCTTTCGTATTTTGATGCAACCTTTCATATTTCTAGGATACCTTTTCACATAACATGCATGAATCATTATGCTCACCTATAGGCTATAAATATCTTATTCTTTCTCATATATTGACATAAGTTTTTTGAGATAAGTTTTGAAACAAAGTTTACAAAAAGAAAAACACTACATAGTAAGAAAAAACGTTTCTGCTTTTCAAAAATCTTCAAGTGTGATTACAAGACATTGAGTGGTTCGCTGGACAACAAATTTGAGGTACCACTATTTGTTTGTCGTGAGTCATTTTATCCTGGGAAGATATATTCCATAACCTCAGGTACTTGAGGGGAATAATTTCCTTAAGGATACTCTGTGAATTCAGAGGACTTGACTCTTCTTCCTTTCATCTTGTTGATTTTATGTTTATTTCGTTTCCAAAATTTATTTAACTTCATATTATATATTTCATTATTTGTATGAAATTTGGTTGAAGTTATTTTGTTGGAAAAACAGATTTTGCACTACGATACTTAACAAGTAGTTAACAATCTTAAGGAAATTATGATTATATTATTGTGTAATTGTTTATTGAAACTTTAATGTTTTAAATCTGAAGAAATATATGACAATACTTTATTTATAATTGGTTTCTAGAGATTAAAACATTTGTGGTTTTATGCTCTGTTTGAACCTGATACTGACTTGGAGAACCTAAAAAGTTCGTCAGAAAATCAAAGTTCATTTGGTTAACGATTGGGAGTTATAAACTTCATCGTTAAACTAGAAACAAACTGGAAATAAAGATCATGTCTTTATTTGAAGACACTAAGTGTGCTTGTCTTTTTTGAGCAAGATGACTAATGAAATTGAAATCATGGCTGATACGACATCAGAAATTGGTGCAATGAATATTGCTTCGTCGAGTCGTACAAGCATTGCACCTGCTATAACATCGGTTGAAAACCCTGGAAAATTCATTGGCATGGATTTTAAGAGGTGGTAGCAAAAGATGCTATTTTATTTAACTACTTTGAGTCTACAAAGATTCATCAAAGAAAATGTTCTGGAGTTAGCGAATTCAACTCCGGAAGGTGAACGCATTATGATTGTTGAAGCTTGGAAGCATTCTGATTTCTTGTGCAAGAACTATATTCTGAATGGGCTTCATGATGACTTGTACAATGTGTACAATAATATGAAAACTTCCAAAGACGTCTGGGACGCTTCAGAAAAAAAGTATAAGACGAAGAATGTCGGATTGAAGAAATTCATCGTGGCAAAGTTTCTGGACTTCAAGATGGTAGATAACAAATCTGTTGTTACTCAAGTTCAGGAATTGCAATTGATTATCAATGATCTCCTTGCGGAAGATCTAGTGATTAATGAGGCTTTTCAAGTAGCTTCTATGATTGAGAAGTTATCTCTTTTGTGGAAGGACTTCAAAAATTACTTAAAGCATAAGAGAAATGAGATATCCCTTGAAGATCTCATTGTAAGATTGAGAATTAAAGGGGATAACAAGGCTGCAGAGAAGAGGTCTCATGGAAATTCAACAATATTAGGAGCCAATATTGTTGAAGATAGAAGGTCTAAAAAGAGAAAGGTAAACTCTGCACAGCAAAGTAGTCAACCTAAGAAGAAATTCAAAGGTAGTTGCTTTAATTGTGGCAAAAATGGTCATAGGGCTGCAGATTGTAAGGCTCCCAAGAAAGCAAAGAAGAAAGATCAAGCAAATGTTGCTGAATTTGAAGATGATGATCTATGTGTTATGCTTTCTGAATGCAATCTTGTTGGAAATCCAAGAGAGTGATGGATAGATTCCGGTGCCACCCGTCATGTATGCGCCAACAAAGAACTTTTTGCATCATATGAGTCCACTCAAGGTGATGAAATGATTTACATGGCAAACTCGGCAACTGCTAAGGTTGAAGGATTGGGAAAAGTTCTCTTGAAGATGACATCTGGCAAAGTGGTGACTCTCAAGAATGTGCTACATGTTCCAAAATTAAGAAAGAACTTGGGTTCTACTCCACTTCTTACTAAAAATGGATCCAAGTGTGTATTTGTTTCTGACAAAGTTGTAATTAGTAAAAATGAAGTGTATGTTGGAAAGGGCTACCTTTGCGAGGGCTTGTTTAAGTTCAATGTAATAGCTATTGCTGAT
>JAJOOB010028456.1:0-15305 GCA_029582485.1 Solanum tarapatanum | reverse complement strand
CCCAGAATTTCAACTTGAATTGCAAAGCCAAAATCTTCAAAACGAACTTAGAAAATCAATAATTGTTAGGTTTTCCAATTGATCTCCCAAGTCACAAATTAAAACTAGAATAATAATGTCTAACCCCCAAAAACGAGGTTTACATGCGCTATTTATAGAAAACAAATCCTAAATTAAAAGGGAAACAAATTAAGGAAAGTTTGTTCAGGTACGCGTCTTCAATCCACGAGACCGACTTACGGACCGTCGATGGATCTACGGTCCGTAAGTCCCTTCCGACAGTCAGGACTTAGAAAATATTTCCGCTTCCAAAAAACCAGCTTCTCTGAAGCAAACGACGGACCAGCAGTACGGACCATAGATCGATCTACGGTCCGTCAATCCCCTCCGTAGCTCCATACTTAGAATCTTCATAAATCAGGTACTGGAACCCTCGCAGTATCAATCTACGAATACACAGTATGGTCCGTAGATCCATCTACGGACCGTCAATGGACACCGTGGTTCCACACTTGGTCAGATTTCCCTAATTTGTCCTCAATACCATGCCTACTGATCTACGGTCATCACCTACGGACCGTGAATGGACCTACGGTACGTAGATCACCTCCGTGAATGCCCTGTTTCTGCATTTCTTTCAGCTGTCTCTATACTTCCGCGCCTGAACACCTTTCCTGCAAAACATGATAAAAACACATAAAACCCAATATAAAAAGGCCCTAGACACACACAACTGGTAAGTGAAATGTATTAGAAATACCGTAAACTAACGGTATATCACTAGACCCCGAAGGGGTCTTATACAAGCCTCATAGTCATTGATTGCATTCAATAATGAAAATAGCATGAAATTTAAAACTTATTTAAATCCAAACATTCAAACTTCATTAAAAACAACCTTTAAAGGACACAATGGAAGACTAAGTCTTACATGGCCATCTTAACCAAAACTTTAACAAGATAGGGTCACAACCCTTTAAAATTGAAATCTTAGCAATAGTCTCAAAATAAGAAAGAACTAGCAACAATAAAATTCTTTGTCCTCGACATATGAGGACATACCAAAAGAGGTCTTGAGAGAAAACTCTAATCGCAAGCTTCACTAGAGAATGCAATCACCTTCCAGAACCTACACTTGTAGTTAAAAAGGTAGAAATATGGGTTAGCACACAAAAATGTACTAAGTATGATGACCATGCAAAAACATGCTAAAAAGGACATTTTGTTAAAAGTAATGCTTTATGCCATTTTCGTAAAACTTCATGAACATTTATCAAAAAGGCATATCATAAGTTACAACCATCCAACAAGACATAAGCACATTCGTCAAGTAAGTCATTTCATCATCGTAGGACCTATATCTAAAGTTACCCTAAGATACACCTAACTAAGACATGAAGTGGCAGCCCATACTAACTCTTCATACACACCTAGGTATTCCTCACGGCTACAATAAATAAGAACCTTTACAATTCAACACAACACGCTAAGTAACTCATTTCATCAATATAAGCTACGCATTCATCATTTCATTTAGATAATAAGTCAACAATCTTCATTAAATTCATTTAGGACACCTTCATGCATTTAGAGGACTTTCACACATTTAGTCCTTAAGACTTAGAGAACTCACTTTAGCACCTTTAAAGCCTACTCGTGCAATGTATATATAGCATCCCATACTACTACCTACACTTTGTAGAACCTATCAAGTAACTAGAGTGCACATCTCACATGATGGGAATAAGCGTTTAACCGACATAGACCATGCAAGTTAGACATGGAATCCAGTGTCATATAGTCCCACACCGTAAAGAGGTGTTCCACTTGCCTAAGGTAGAACGATAACATTAGCTCGGATGAATCCTTAGCTTGGATGAAATTCACTAGCTAATATCCTATGTGGGCACATAGTTATGGTATAGGAAGATGTCCATTGGAACTCTAGCCTAACATTGGGAGAGTTTCCATCTAACCATATTCACTCGGTGCTTAGCCTACATTCCCATAGATTATTTCATTCACATCACATTAGTGTATTAAGGAGGATTGTCATAGGCCTATCGACCCATCATACATCATTACCAAGGAAGGAATGCTATAAGCCTATCGATCCATGGTACATTAAAGGATAGCTATAGGGTCCTCACGAAAAGAATGCCACTAGCCTATCGATTCAAGGTCCCTCATTACATGCTTATACTCATGAACGGAATGCCACTAGCCTATCGATTCATGGTACATTGACTCATTAAGAAAGGAATGCCACTAGCCTATCGATTCTAGAGTCTTCACTACGTTAGATCATTTATGAAAAGAATGCATAAAGCCTATCAATTCATAGCCATCAAGACAAGACACATTCATACTACAAGAAAAGGATGCATGAGCCTACCAATTCTAGATTCCACATTCACATTATAGAAACTCTTCACATTCAAACATTATCATTCATGTGTGTCAAGTAGAGTAATAGCCTTTCAATGCTAACACAAATACATTGAATACATGTTCCTCATTCTATCATTGAATCACATGTAAGTCCTTCACATTATACAATCATGTACACAACATAATGACAATACTTCAATTCCTCATATAATGCCTTCAAGGACATAATCACAATGTACATGTAAGTAAACGCATCCACCTTTCAAGTGGATCAATATGCAATGTAATGTAAACACCTCCACCTTTCAAGTGGATCAACAATTCAAGAGTAACTCTACTACATGAGAATTAGGTCACAACATACCCTTCTCCAAGGCCATAATCACCATTACTCAATCCTCCACAATTCACCATAGATTGACATAGATATTAATATAAATCAATAATATAACTCAATCTAAGCTCAATTCTATCAACATTCATTCAAAATCATAAAACCCACTTCATAAGACAAATTTAGGAATTTAGAGAAATCATGGGTTCAAGCCCTTTAATTGTAAGAGTTGCAACATGGTGCTTTTAATGTGGAACACATTATTCCCTTTAGCTGGACACAAGAAAATGGCACCAACTCCACCCACTAGATTTGGGTCATTGACATTTGGTTCATTGACATCATTGAGATTGGTGATGTCACTTGGTGGCGCACTTGGCTACCATTGCTTCCGTTGACACTCATTTCCTCTGTTTTACAACAGCAACACAAAAACCTAAACTAAAAGTAAGTAGATTCAACTATGACTAACAAGAACAAAATTCAACTTCACAAAAAGAATTTCAAACAACACCACTCCCTAGCAGCGGCACCATTTTGATTTTCATATCGTTATCAAAGACACTTCATCCAATTCTAAGCATCAATGATCGTTAATCAGTATATAAACCAACTAAATGAGTTGGGGTCGAATCCCACAGGGAGCAGTACGTGTTTCAAATTTAATTGGGAAGTATGAACATGGTCAAATTAGTCATAGGAATAAAAATTATCAAATAAAAACATCATTCAAATTAGGGGGTGACACGAATGTCAAATGGGGGTTTTGGTTTTGATTAACAGCTACAAACAATACGAATTAATAATAATGAGATGGGTTCTTGGGATGTGATTGATTATAGGCTAATATAACATATGAGTAATTACAACTATTAGTAAATAGCTAGATATTAGTGAGTAGGCTAGGCTATAGTGGATGTAAATTTTCTCTCGAACAATTTACCCCGAATGAAGTGATTTCTCTCGAACATCAACAAGTATGCAAAATAAGAGCAACTCACCTTAATCCATTCATTCTCTCAAGCTGAATGTGTGGGATTGGGTTTAGGATTCACTCTCTCAAGCTGAACTCAGGTCAACCCAATACCCACAAACCATCAATCAATAATTTTAGTTTGAAAACCTCTCTCGAGCAAGCTAAGAACACAAACATAGAACTACATTTGCAACTATAATTCTTAAATTAAACCACAATTAATGATTAAAGTCACTTCTAAACAACATTTAAACTAACAATTAGCAATACCCATAAGCTAAATCAGCTCATAATCATATAATCACACCCCAAGAATTCGGATTTTAGTTAGACATCATAAAAAGGTAAAAACCATTATCAAATTGATTATCCATCAACTGGGAAAGAGTAATTTCGTCCTTACAATGCTCCAATTTGATGAACCTCAAAGACCCACTTCCAATTTATCAAAAGTGAATTTCTTCAATCCTTCAAAGCTAAGGAAAAATAGAGAAAACTGCTCAAAAACTTAAAAAGTAGATTGTTCTCCAAAGTAAAATTAATTCCTCAGTGATAAGTGATACTAAACTAAATGTTCAAAAGCATATTTATAGTCACCAAAAATGTGTTGTGAAGGGTCACTCGGCGAAGTAAGTCGGGTTCACCGAACCACTCGACGAGCCTCCCTTTGTTCTTTTCCGTCGCCCTTTTGCCTTGGTACTCAACATCCTCAAGGTCTGTAACTTTGGGCAATCCATCTTGGCTTCGCGGAATCACTTGGCGATCCACTGACTGCTCATTTTCATCGCCAACTTGGTTCTTTCCTTCAGGGCTTGGAACACTGTAACTTTAGGCGGTCTAATGCGCCACTCGGTGACACGTCGAGTGCTCTTGGCGATCCTCAAGCTCGCCCTTCTTCATTCCTTCAACTTGTCTTGTTCCTTTTTGCTTGTTAGTGTCCTTGCTTTTTTCCTCAATCCATATACCTGAAAATCAAGGATTTAACATCAGTTATTGACACATATTAAGCATTTGAGGACACTAAATCTATGTAAACAGAGCCCTAAATGAGTTCATATCTCGGACTCATCACTCATCCACTTTGGACCCATGAAATTTTAATAGATTCATCCTTGTGAAATACCTTACTTTAGTTTTCGTTGTACCCATAATTAGGTTCACGGGAGCTATAAACTCCCTATTGGCTTGAGTGGTCATAGCTTGAGCCAATACTTGGAAAGCGGCTCTAAACTCGGCATGTGACAGTTGCTCGACGAAAGGATCAACCGGAGCTTTATGAACTTTGGGTTCCACAATGCCACCAACATTCCTTCTCACGAGAGCTTTTTGAAGAGGCCTATTCTGAAAAACATTAAAAGTGAGTCAGTAGGAAGACCTTTATAGAGTTTAACTCTATCACACAACTTTAGAGTAATAAAAGAAGTTATGTTTCCTAAACGCCTTGTTGCCTCCTATTTATAAATATGACACACTTCACACTCATGAACAAACCTCTACTTGACGTGGCTTGTCAGACGCTTAGAACCTTTATAACTTGACTCTCTAAATCCAAGTTAGTCACAATCCAAAGTACACCATAGAGGTGACATGACAAATCAGACCCCATGATGCCCTAAACAAGCCACTTGACATAAGAATGACACTATGCATATCAAATAAAGAGAATACAACATGAGAATGAGATAAGTCTCAAAACTCTTTGAACTCATAAGGAAAATATCATGAGAGCACATGACTAAAATAATGCGGAAATCAACTATGTCTGACAAAGCCTTCTACTAACAAAGATGTTGTTAGGAGAAACCCCTAAACCATGTACAAAGTGTGAAAACTGTAAGAGTAAAAGCAATAAAGACATATGGCGGCAAGGTCCCTGAAACATCAGGACTCACCAAAGTCTGAAGTTGTTCAGCAATCCAACCTATCCTCGACTAATGGAAGAACGTCGGATCATATATTATGAAACAATAGATGCATCAATACTTTGAATGTATCAAGTATGAGGAAATTGCATAAACGTCAATGTGGTAATACAACAAGTTCAAAACATAATAATGTGTGACCAAGTAAAACGTATTGAAACTTAACAAGCCAAAACAATAAATCACAGAACAAGGTCAATGCAACATTTGAAAAGTAATAATAAAGCTTAAATCAAATCATTGAGGAATTCATAAAAACTTTTAATAAAAACATAGTTCTTTTGTAGGATATTTTACCATTAACCGACATAAACCATGTGAGTTGTGACATGAAATCAGTGTCTTTCCCACAACGAAAAAAGATTGTCCTACTTGCCAAGGTAAGGACCATACATTCTAGCATAGGTGGATCCTATGGGGGCACGTAGTTAGGAACAAGGAAATTGCTTCTAGAGACCCGACCTCTACTAACAGTGGAAACTTCATTCCAAAGTCATCTCGGTGCCAAGTAAAATTCCAATGGAAATAAGAATACTCATAATCATATCATAATACTTGGAATAATATCAATCCAATCATAAACTCCATATCATAGAACAGCTCCTTTCAAAATCATGATTTCATAACTTGTTCATAAGGACACTTATCTAAGCATATAAACCGTAATCATCTTTCATTATGAGAAAATATTTCATAAATCATTTGATACTTTATCTAAGAACATATTTTATTCATAAATTACTCAATTTTATAATGTATGCATAATTTCATAATCATAACATAGACATATATCATGAGCCCATATAAAATCATTGAAAAACATGTAATTAAATTAAATCATGCATAATAAGATCAAATATAGATAACTGAATCATAATTAATTGATCTCATAAAGAATCACATGAATTCATAGAATGTTGGGTAGAATTCGAAGGAGAAATTGAGCTTCTTATGGGAATCAATGGATAGAAAGAATCCATTGATGAAGTTCCGATATATCTTGGGAAAAAAACCCTAAATTGCAAGAGGAAGAGATCATGGAGCTTGAAACCCTAGCTTTTCCTTGAGAGCCTTAAGAGAGAATTGAAAAAGATGAACTTGAGAGGATTTAACGATTCGAGTGATTTGGGAGGGAATGGGTAGATTTTAAGAGTATAAGTAGTTATAGGACTTATTTATAGGGTCAAAATATAGGTGTATAAAGGATAAGAAAAAGACCCAAATTACCTTGATTAAAGACTATCGAACAGTCTCTACAGACCGACCTACGGTCCATACAACTTCCTACGGACCGTACTGGTTGTCCGTAGAACCAATTATTAGGGATCTATATTATGAAAAAATTTCAATGGACCCTTCCTACGGGTAAGCAAAACTTCTACAACTCATAGGGCCCACTCATAGAACCCAAAATCAAATCCAAGATTTTACTAAGTCTAAATCACTACACTTCATATGACCCACACAATCTACTATGAACCATCATATTGGTTCATAGGAAGTAATATGGGACTTGACATTTTTCAAAATTTCAAGAATTCTTCTACGACCCCTTTCTATGGACAATTGAACTTCCTACAGACCGTAGACATGCGCGTAAAATTGGCACCAAATCAATTTTTCAACTTTTCCTTTCCATTTCAACACACAAATTTTTGAGGTGTTAAACAAGCTAAATCATGAAAAAAATAAAACACTTAGTACAATGTGGATTAAGATAGAAGAAGAGTGACTCCTTACCTAGGAAGAAAGAAATCAAAGAAGATGGAGAATGGTCAGGATCAACTCAGCTTCGATCAATCTCAATCTAGATTTCTTTAACTCATTCACAGTAGCACAGAAGACCACCACCATAGGATGAAGTCAGTGAGGACTAGCGGAGATGAAGAACAAGGAGGAGAAGAGAAAAAGTCAACCAAGTTTCTGAAGACCCTTCGAGAACATTCTAGACTTTCGTATCCTTATTGTATTTCCATATTTTCTAATATTTTTGAGATGGACCAATTTTGGTGCATTTCATTAATGTTTTAACCGAGAAGGGCCTAAAATACCTATTAACTATGTGAATTGGTACAAAATTATGTTTCATCTACCTCTCAGGATTACAATGCTCATGACGTCAACCTTTTGGCTCTTTTTTACCCTTATCTTTAACAATTTTATATATAATCCTAATTCACAAATTCATTAAATGTTTCACTATCTAATTGGCTACACTAACATGCCTAAAGTAGATGGTCAAGACTTCATGAATGAAGTTGCTGCCATTAGAAGGATTCATCATGTCAATGTGGTTGGACTCGTGGGGTATAATGTTGAGGGAACAAAGCGTGCTCTTATATATGACTTCATTCCCAACGGATCAATCAACAAGTATGTCAGCACATGTCAAGAAGGAAGTCATATGTTAAGTTGGTAGAGGAAGTATGACATTATTCTTGGAGTGGCTTGAGGAATTTCATTCCAAAGATTTCTGAGTTTGGGCTTGCAAATTTATATCCAACAGGTAATAGCATTGTGAATCTCACAGTTGCTCGTGGAACGATTGGATATATTGCTCTAGAGTTGATCAACAGACGCATTGGAGCAATCTCTTACAAAGCTAATGTTTACAGCTTTGGGATGTTGCTAATGGAAATGTTGGACTTAAAGATAAATGAAGATGAACATGAAGAGGATTCCGCCAATATTTTCCTTATTATATTTATGATAAGTTTAACAAGGGGAAGGATATTGTGGTGGGTAAAGAAGCAAATGATGATGAAAAGAAGATGGCTATAAAATTGAGTTTAGTTGCATTATGGTGCATACAAGCAAATCCGATACGACACCCTTCGATGAGTAGGGTATTATTAGAAATCCTTGAAGGTGAAGTTGAAGTGCTAGAAGTACCTCCTCAACCTATTCAATCTCAGTCGATTGTTCATCTGATCATAGGAAGTTGTATGACATTTTTTTCTGATCCAATGGATATTTTGTGGCTTTTTAATTAGTTTAATTAATTGTTAGGATAGTGAATAGGATAGTGACACTGAAACAAGCTCGATTCCCAACACAAATACTGATATATAATATTTCCTGGATACGCATTACAACGTTTAATACACACAACAAAGTAATAACACACTAATTACGAATAGATCAACATAGAAGAAGGTAACTAGAAGGGGATGAGATACTAGAACAGAGAAAGGGGATGAGAGATAACTGAAAGCCAAAGCTTCGACATGATTTGCATAACCGTTCTTTCTAAGCCCTAGACCTTTTTAAGAATAGCTAATTGGGCCTGGATCCCATATAAAACTCTCCAGCATATTACTCGGCCCAATAATTCCATATAAATCAGTCTCATTCAAAATTCCTAACACATAGGCCCGTACAAAGTCGACTTGATTCACAACAGACACGCCATTAATTATTTTGTTAATTAGGGTTTATATATAGAAACCATTAAAGATAAGGGTAAAAAGGAACCAAAATATTGATTTTAGAGACATTTTAGGTCCGATAGGTGGATGAAGGACAATTTATACCAATTTGTATAGCTAATGGGTATTTTAGGGCTTTTTTGGATGTTTTAATTGGTCCATTTCTTTTATGTTTAGAGTACTTTTCTTTTGTTTTAATCTAAAATGGATCAGTGGATCCGACTTTGAACTAAAAATAAAAGTTTTTTAAAGGAGAAAGAGAAAGAGTTGAAAATTAAGGGGAAGGAATAATAATTTAGCTAATGTAGAGGGAGTGAAGAAAAATTAGTTAGTGGGAAGTGTGGATAGGCGAAAGTGCTGAAGCTATAGAGTTGTAGAAAGAAGAAGTCTGGGATCGAGAAAATGATGGTTGACGTGGTGACTAGCAATAGCCAGCAGCAAATTCTGATGGGCGGCGGAGATACGACGAGCAGTGGAGGCGAGGAAAATTGTACAAACCCTTGTTCTGATGTGAAAACCCCTAAGAAACGTGCAGAGACATGGGTACAAGAAGAAACTCGAGTACTTATTGGTCTTCGTAGAGAAATTGACTCTCTTTTCAATACTTCAAAGTCTAATAAGCATTTGTGGGACCAAATTTCTATGAAGATGAGAGAAAAAGGCTTTGATAGGTCACCTACTATGTGTACTGATAAATGGAGAAATTTGTTGAAGGAATTCAAGAAAGCTAAACAAAATCAAGATAGAAATGGCTCTGCTAAGATGTCCTATTATAAGGAAATTGACGAGATTTTAAGAGACAGGACTAATACTGGTTATAAGAGCCCTCCTCCTCCCCCTCCCAAGGTTGATTCTTTTATGCACTTCGCTCAAAAAGAAGGTATCTTCTTCTTTTTAACTAATGCTCCAACCATCTTCTCGTATTTTCCTCTCAATTCTAATCTCTTCCACTTTATCCCACTTTATCCCAGGTCTTGATGATACAAGCATCACATTCGGACCCATTGAAGGTAACACATCTAAGCTGTAGCATATCTCTTTAGACCATTACATTTTTTTTTACTATCTCTGTGGTTGTTCATTTCTTTACTTCCTACTGTGTTTTTGGATACTCTTCATGTTCAGCTGCTGCTTGCTTCATTATACCTTACTTCTATAAAGTTATAAAAATTAATTATATTTAAGGTGACCAGTTAGGTTGTGTGAAATAGAACCTAGTGGTCTGGCCCTTAACCAGGTCTAACAATAGTGGTTGGAGTAATTTGAGATAAGCTCTCTTTGGTTGGATACACTATCCAATACTAGTTCATTTGTGGGGTACCAATATGTGATAATAGGAGGGATTAGTTTTTCAAGGAAAGGGTTAATGTAAATTTTAGAAAAAATGGAGATTGATAAAATATAAATTGTTTTTTTTAGATAATGGTATAAAGTCTGAAAAGGTTACACAAATTGGACTTGTCCAAATTACATGACAAAAGACTCTAGCAAGTCCATAAAATCTTAAAGATCAGTAGCAAAAGACCCACTGCTCCTAAAACAACAGATTCTGAATACATTTGAATTTTACAACAGCTGCAAAATCCTTCTTCCCATCAAAGCATCTTTAGATCTTTACTAGCCATATAGTCCATGCTTAAGTTGCTCGGACTCGACTGCGGGTGTCCGATACGGGTGCGTATCTAAAGGTCGAATCCTTCATTATCAAATTTTTAAGTTTTGGGGATATGGATTCATGTATGGATACGGGTGCGGGGATTCACCTAAAAATAATTAGAATATCTAAAAATAGAGCTATAAAACCTATATTATGGGATATTCTGTGGAGAACTTGAGGGGAATCCTGGAAGGAGATCAAAGGAAAAGGAGTGACATAGAAATTTCTATCTAAAAGGTATTTCATTTCTTCAATTTCACCTAAGCTTTTGTATTGATTACATAAATCATTAAAATTGTCTAGACTTTCCCCATCGATTTCGGTCGAAGTACCCAAAATCGGTTGACCAAATCGGACATGGATCCCACACCCTAAGTTGCTTAGTCTCGGGTGTGAGTGTCCGGTACGGGTGCAGCACCAAAAGTGAAGAGTTTGAGCAACTTAGGTCCATGCTATGCACAAGGTGACTCACTCCAAAGCCTCTTGGTCTCCTGTCAATCTCTTTGTTTGTCAAATATGGAGTAGCTATCAAAAGTTTGATGGCATTACCAAGTGAACTCCAAAAATGCATAAAATTATATATCAAATCTGCCATGAAATTGCTACAATGAAGTAGCAAGTGATCCACTGATTCCCTAGCATTCTCATATAAAAAGCACTTGCTACAATGAATAAATCGTTTCTCCTGCAGCCGATCCTGCGATAAATACGCTCCGAGAGCTGCCAGCCATCCAAAACAAGCCACTTTCGCTGGTACTTTTGTCTTCCATATCATTTTCCATGGCCAATTTTTTTCATATTCCGCTGGAAGTTCTAAACTTTTAGCATCATAGCATGTCTGAACAGTTAATTCAGAGTGGTAGAATGAAAGCTCTACCATAGCTACCATGAAAATATAGCACAGCAGAAAAAGTTTATGGGAATGCGTGACTTCAATATTTCATGCTTCTATCTATTTATATAGACTTTAGACAGAGGATTTTACACTCAGGTTCTATGAAAGTCTATCTAATATCAAAGGCACCTTTCTCGAAGCATCATCCTGAAGTTCCCTCTGGATTTGGGGAACCCCATTCCGATGGACTTTCTCCACCGGAAAACTCCATCTTCATCCTTTCTCTTCAAGCTTCTTTTCCTCCAACTGGAAGAGTCAATATAGGAGTGGTAGTAAGCAACTCCTTGAGCTTCCGTAAACTCAACTCACACTCCTTAGACCACTCAAATGGAACTTTTTTTCCCTCTTGATTTCTTGATCCTCATGAACAGGATGGACAATAGAATCTATTTCTGGTTAGGGGGAAATTGTATGACATCCTGAGTCGAGATCAAAAGTGGAGACATGCTATGATTGGGTAGGAAGTTGCAGGTACCATATAAGAAGAACAATTTTTAGCAAGAGGGCTCTTATATGGATCTACAGAATAGGCTGATTTTTTTAACATTACCATTTTCAAAAGAAAAAAAAAAAGAATAGGTTGATTTGGTTTATTTTATTTTTAGTTGGTGAATTGACTCATATTCTCTTTCCTAGTTCACTTAACCAGTGGTATTCTTGTCTTTTCACCGCATAGAAACCCATTTCCTCTCCTCACCATCTCAAATCCATCGTCATATGTTTACTTCCTCTGCGATGCAGGTGCCAGAAGATTGATCTCTAGCAACTCACTTGGTTTCGCATGACTCTCAATAGCCCTTCTCCCCTGTCTCCCATCCTTCGCCCTTTCTTCCTCATCTCCTCACTGCCCTACTCCCTTGTGGACAAGCAAGAAATGTCAGACTTCAGGGTACAACTATATCCTAAACCCCAAGGCCCCATCTTCTGTCTTCAAGGAAGCTCAAAATTTCCCCCCTTTTCTCACCACAAGTCTCACCCTGGAGAGGTTGTGTAGACTGTGAATCGATTTTCTAAAAGGTATTTATGTCCAAAATGTTTGGAGATATGCATACAAGGTTTAAACTTCATTCTCGATTCTATGAGAATTTGTTAGCACCCCTTTAGTCTACCAACGGTTTACGCATGGGAGATTTAAGGAAATTAGAAAGTAGATTACTTTAGCTTATAAGTTATTTTACTACAGCTTTTAAGTATTTATGTTTTTATTTTCTGTGTAGCAGTTATTGCAGTAAGGAGGTTACTCCTCCACTTTCTCATTCAGTTGTAGTAGGCAGTAGGCAGTTACTTTCTTTGTTTCAGTGTTGTATTTAATGTATTTGAATTCAGTGAAAGGTTATGCAGAAAATTACCAAGTCTTTGAGTACTTCAAACTCAAGAGATTGCAGGTTCTCTCTTAACGAACCAGCATCATAGGTCGTAGGAAGAAAACATTCGATTTCACACTACAACGCCCCATAACTAGATCCATATCAGGGGACCATAACAACTTGGTATCAGAGACGAAGGTTATGGGAGATCAAATTCAACATCAACTGGCACAATTGGTGAACTTATTTCAAGAAGAACGTGCAGCCAATATAGCGAGACAGGAGGCAATAAATGCTCGCTTAGATGCACTCACAAAAGATCTAGCGAATTCGAAGGTTGATTTTGAATCAACTGATCATACCAGTCAGAATCGAGGCTGGAAGGGTAAAAGTGGAGTGGCAGAAGGGTCAAAATCAGATGCAGGAGGAAGTTCCTTCATTCCTAGGTATACAAAGTTGGATTTTCCACGGTTTATTGGCCAAGGGGACCCTTTGGGATGGTTGAACAGATGTGATCACTTTTTTCGACACCAACAGACTCCAGATGAAGAAAAAGTTAGTCTTGCTTCTTTTCATTTAGAGGGGAATGCACAACTTTGGTTTCTTCAACTAGAGACAGATTTGCCTGAACCGTCTTGGGATGAGTTTAAACGTTATTGTAACCTTCGTTTTGGGCCACCAATCAGAAGTCAGAAGTTAGGAGAATTGGCTAAGTTGCGCCAGATTGGGTCCATGGCAGATTACCAAGAAAAGTTTGAGCAGTTAGTTTCCCGGGCTGGTACACTTACACAATCACAAAAGATAGAACTTTATATTAGTGGTCTTGTGGATTATATAGCAATTGAGGTTGAGTTGCATAATCCTCTAGATTTGGCTACGGCGATGAGTTTATCCCGGCTTTATGAACGCAAGGGACAACCTTTTCGTTCGCAACTGTTAGATGGTCGTAGATCCAAAACATCAGATTTCTCACCTCCATAGCGCACCAGATTTGTAAGGAAATTGACTAGATCTGAGATGGATGAAAGAAGACTTAAGGGTCTCTGCTTCAACTGTGATAAAGTCTTCACTCGGGGCCATCAGTGCAAGAAATTATTCTGGATTGATTCCATAGACGAAGAGGAAGAATCTCTGGAACAGGAGACAAATCCTAATATAGATCAACCTGAAATTTCTTTGCAAGCCATCATTGGTGTCACAGCTCCACAAAATATGCGGTTACAAGGCCAACTGGCAGGGAATCCAGTGGTGTCATTAGTCGATTCTGGAAGTACTCATAGCTTTGTGAACTCTAAAATTGTGTCACAATTCAATCTTCAAGTTGAGAGGCGAGAAGGGTTACGAGTAGTGGTGGCAAATGGAGAATGGGTCAGAAGTCCGGGACAATGCGAAGGAGTTTCAATATGGTTTGGTAATCATGCTTTCCATATTGATTTATATGTCCTCAATCTAAGTGGATTTGATGTGGTTCTAGGTGTGAATTGGCTTAAAACTTTAGGACCCATACTGTGGGACTTTACAGATATGTGGATGTCATTCTTCAAAAATGGAAAACAAGTGGAGTTACAAGGTGTAAATTCTCCTGATCCAACTCAAGGAGCAACAACTCATGTTATGCTGGCTGACAAAGATAATCAGGAAGAACTGCAAATCATTTTGAAAGATTTTGCTTGCCTCTGTCATGAACCAGTAGGGCTCCCTGCTAAACGTGATTATGACCACAAAATTGTTCTGGAACCAGGAACAAAACCTGTTGTAGTTCAACCATATAGATATCCACATAATCAAAAGGATGAAATTGAAAGACAATGTTCAGAGATGTTGAAGCAGGGAATAATTCGGCCAAGTCAGTCTCCATTCTCTTCCCCGGTGCTTCTTGTTCCTAAATCTGATGGTTCTTGGCGTCTGTGCATTGATTATCGTGAGTTGAATGCAAAAACAATCAAAGATAAATTTCCTATTCCAGTAATTGAAGAATTGTTGGAGGAATTGTTTGGGGCTAAATATTTCTCTAAATTAGACTTACGCCAAGGTTATTATCAAGTTCGGATGAAAGAGGATGATGTGGAGAAAACTGGTTTTCGTACTCACCATGGGCATTTTGAGTTTTTGGTTTTGCCTTTTGGTTTAACCAACGCTCCATCTACCTTTCAATCATTAATGAAAGAGGTATTTCAGCTTCACTTGAGAAAATTTATTTTGGTGTTTTTTGATGATATTCTTGTGTATAGTCGCACTTGGGTCGAACATATGTATCATCTGCGACTTGTTTTCAAGTTACTCTCCGATCATCATCCTTTTCTGAAGCAATCAAAGTGTTCATTTGCCCAAACTGAAATTGCTTATTTGGGCCACCTCATCACTGCTGATGGAGTTTCTGCAGATTCCAGCAAAA